>CABHPQ010165263.1:0-10341 GCA_902168405.1 Peromyscus aztecus | reverse complement strand
TGTGTGTGTGTGTGTGTGTGTGTGTGTGCATGCACACACACACACACACACACACACACATTTGTAAACCTTGACACCTAAAACACAAAATCAGAATATTGGATGTCTAATTTTTGCTTAGGTCTGTGCTAGTAATGAGCTGGTTTCAGTCAAGAATCTTTGTAAACAATGACAATAAAACATATCAGGCAAGAATGCCATAAATTTCTTAAATAGTATCTGTTTTTTTCCCCTCAAAGGATATCCCTTTAAGTACAAGATTTCCCCTGTCCCAACAGGTCTTTTTCTTCTTCTTCTTTTTTCCCCCCTTTGGCAGCATCTCCTCTTGTTGAGTGATAATGAGTTCAAATGGTACAGTATGTCTCCCTGACCTCTCATTTCATTTTATTTTGTCACAAGTGACTGGTATTGAAGTTGAAGGACCTTCTGTTTTCTATAGGAATGGTGACCTTGAGCTTGCAAAGGTGAAGATTTCCATGCGAAACCTGTACAGCAGTAAACGATTCCCTCAGTACTTCGTTGTGCACATGTAAGGCTCCTGCCGTGACTTAGGTCTAATTTATCTTCAGTTCAAGGGGAAGTTAATATTCAGGCTTCGCTTTTCCCTTAGCTAGCTTTCTCCCTTTGCCCATTCAAGTAAAGCCTGAGCATTTTCCCCTTGCATTATTCTTTTTTTGATTTGTATACTTGGTGTCACTGGAAAGGTATTTGAAAAAGAGTATTTCAAACATAATATGGCTATAAATATCAAAGTTCTGTTTTTAATATCATGGGAGAAGAACTGTTGTCATTTTGAAGACCCTCCTAAAAAAGTTTAATTATTTCTCAATTAATAGTAACGTTTGCATCTATAGACAATTGAAGTCAATAAAACTGGGATTCTAACTAGTTTTAGAACACCTGCCCCTGGAATTTGGCGCGACATTCTGGGAGCTATGAATGAATTGAATTTCTGAAGGCCAACACTAGGGGTCGCCCTTCCGTATTTTAAAGTTTTAGTCATTGTCCACATCCAATTGACATTCCATTAATCTCTGAAGGCAGCAAGCACTTTTGTAAAGGAAAGCAAAGAACTTTGGCTCTAAGAATGCTAGTGTCTTTTGCATTTTTGTCTCTGTCTTGCCGTGAAGATAAAATTTGTAACTGAATTTTGTGAATATGAAAATGCTATTGAGCTCTTTGACCAAAACTGTTTTGAGAATAAAAATTAACTCTGGGTTAGAGGTCTTAAGACAGTAAACATTTTAGTGCTTATATATGTATGTGTATATATATGTATATATTTTAAATTCAAATAATTGAATTTAAAAAGGAGTTTTTCACTTTTTTAAAAAAACAAATGAATAAATACCTTCCTAAAACAGTTCAAATTCTTCACAAATTAAATAGGTAAGTAGTGGTTATGCATAGTGTAACTATGGGTTTAAATATGTTATCTAAGAATGAAATTAAAGATAAAAAGACAGTGAACCTTTGGGTATGCTGGTGAATGTCTTTAACCCTAGGGCTCCAGAGGGGGATCTCTTTGAGTTCAAAGCCATCCTGGTCTACGTAGTGAATTCCAGGCTAGTCAGAGTATGGTAACACCTGTTTTAAAAGAACATTGTGCTGATCCATATAATGTTTATTTATGTTTTGGTGTGTGTGTGTGTGTGTGTGTGTGTGTGTGTGTGTGTGTGCGTGCGTGCACATGAGTGTGTCTGTGAATTTGAAAGAATATTTCCATCTACAGTAGTACAAAGAATCTGTAGACTATCAGCTGATATTCTTATATTTTTTCCTCCACTGTTGAATTTTCAAGATGTCTTACCAGTTTTGTTAGAAAGCTTGCAAATCTACATTCATAGTTCTTCTCGGTTATAGTGTCTCGAACATAATATGGCTATAAATATCAAAATTCTGTTTTTAATAATGAAAGAGTTCTTGAAATTTCTCTTAAAATTAAAATCCTAGAGCTGAGGATGTAGTTCAGCTGGTCGGGTGCTTGTTTAGCGTGCAGGGATCCTAGTTAAATCCCCAGCACCACATCAAACTGGACGTGATGATGTACCCACTACCCCAGCAACAAGGGGTAGAAACAGGAGGATGGGAAGTTTGGGGCCAACTTCAGCTGCACATAGAGTTCAAAGCCAGCTTGGACTACAAGAGACCTTATCTCAAAAGGCAAACAAACAAACCAACCCTAAACTACATGATTCTATACATAAGAAACCTTAAAAAACTCCACTAGAAACCTCCTAGAATTAGTGAACACCTTCAGCAAAGTATCGGGATATAAAATTGGCATTAAAAAACCAGTAGCTATTTTATATATAATGAACACACCGAGAAACAAACCATGAAAACAATTACATTCACCATTGTTTAAAAAATACATAGGAATAAACCTAGCCAAGGATGTGAAAAAGCTCTAAAATGAACACAATAAAACACCGAAGAAAGAGATTGAAGACGACATAAAGGATGGGATGATCCCTTATGATCACAGACTGGAAGAATTAATATCACAAGATGGCTCTATTGCCGAAAGCTATCTACAAGCTCAATGCAAACCCTTTCAAAGATCCAAGGCTATTCTCCACAGGAGAAGAAAAAAAATCCAAAAAATAATGTATAGGACAGAAAAAAACCTGGATAGTCAAAGCCATCCTGAGAAAAAGAACAATGTTGGTTGTATAACTATCCCTGACCTCAAGTAATTCCAGAGGTATAGTAACAAGAACACAGCATGGTACAGTCATGCAAACAGGAACATAGGTCACCAGAATGGAGTGGATGACCCAGAAATCAACCCACGCTGCTACAGCACACGATTTTTACAAAGATGCCAGAAGCTCACATTGGAGAAAAGACATCTCCTTCAACGAATGGCACTGGGGAAGGTGGATATCTAAGTGTAGAAGAATGAAACTAGATCCCCGCTCTCATCCTGTATAAGAATCAACTCAAAATGGACAGGATACCTTAGTGCAAGAGGTGAAACTGTTAGAGCAAAAACCAGGGAAAGCGATTCAAGATATGGGCATAGGCCAGGACTCTGAAAAGACTCCAGTCACACAGAAAAAAAACCCCACATGTTGGTAAATGGGACTGCATGAAGTAAAAAAAAGCTTCTCCATGGCCAAAGAAACAATCATGTGGACAAACAGCTATAGAATGGGGGAAAATATCTTCTAGTTATCCATTTGACAGATGACTAATACCAAAAATATATATAGAATTCAAGAAACTGAATTCCAAATGATATCCAAGCACTGGATTCAGTAAGTGTGCCAATTAAATGAACAGGGACTCCTCAAAAGGTGAGTGAATATACCACAGAAATACTTATACATCCATATATGTTGAGATTTGAGACAGCGTCTCACTATGTAGCCCTGGCTGTTCTGGAATTTACTATGTAAAAACCAGAGTGGTTTTGAACTTACAGACATCTGCTTGCATCTGCCTTTCAGGTGCCGGGGTTAAGGAGGCCTTCTACCATGCCTGGTTGTTCATATTTATTGTAACACTATTCACAGTAGCCAAGATACCTGTCAACAATAAACCGACAAAGAACACATAGTGTATATACCCAATGACATTTTGTTCTGCCATCCATAAGAGAGAGATTATGGCATTTGATGGAAAATGGGTGCAAGTGGAGGTCATGAGAGGAGAAAAGAGGAAATACATGGAGTGAAAAGAGACAACATACATGACATACTTGAATGAAAATATGCTGATGAAATTCATCAATATGTGCAATGAATCGCATGAAAATAAAAGTCTTGCCACAGTTCTTTCCTGACCTACAGTTTTCTTTTTGTTTTGAGTATAATTCTGCTTATCTCTTGTTCATCCTGATGAGAGAAGTACACATTTTAGTTGCCGATGCTTCCTGTGTGATGAGCATCAGGTCTTTACAACATCTTCATTTTTATAGATGAAGAAACCAAGATAGTTGTTTCCTTGGTGCCAGAGGCTGGATATGAACCTATGCAAGTGAACTGACAATCATTGTTCCTAAAGTCTGGTCAGGCTGAGTTAGCCTGCAGACCACAAAACTTCATTATTAACTATACGCCATCCCTAGTAAGCCACCTTAAATGGTAAATGTAGGGCTGGGGATGTACCTCAATGTTATATAACAATTTCTTCTGAACTGAAACATTCTATCCTGGAGGGAGACTCCTTAAGACTCAGGAAGTAGTATGATGTACAAGACTCAAGAAGTAGACATTCCACTAGTCTCAGGAAGTCTCAAAAAGCTTACAGGATTAACAAAGGCCTCCTCCAAGGTTGTAGAAGCAAGGCAACTTCAGAGATGCAGCTATTGTGAGTTGTCTAGAGTGTACTTTTGGTGAGTTATCCATGTACCTATAATTATCTGCTCACCCATACCTAAGTAATCCCCAAATGCTCACTGGTTCATTAACCTATTCTGGGGTGGGATCATTTCTTTGGTCCATCATAAGTGCCATATCTGGAATAAATTAACATTTGTTTACATCTCCCCAGGAAAAGTCACATAGCACTATGTGCATGGAATGCTGACCTAGTATGGGTTTTATCCTCAGCACTACGTAAACTGCTGTGTGCCTATAATCCCCACTTGGGACTTAGAGGCAGGAGGACCAGAAGTTAAAAGTCATTGTCAGCTACACATTGAGTTCAATGCCAGGATTAAACTAAAAGGAAATGAGAGTGTTACAATTTCAAAAGAGTGTTTCATTGTTGTTGTTCCTATGTATCTCATGGTGTCTGAGACTATGTGTCGTTCTCTGTGGCATCCTCAATAACCGTAATCATGTCAGACATGTGAGAAATAGAAAAGGCAGATTATCAATAAATGTGTTCTCAAATTTTAGGAACTCTGCCATGTTTTGCCATCTGCTGTTGAGATATTGCTCAATACTTTTAAGATATGGATTGGGGCTGTGTTCATGGAGATGCTATGTTAGGAAAGTGTGGTGTGTGGTCAGTTACAGGTGACTGAGAGACAGAAAGAGAGACAGAGATAGCCCAAGGTGAATTACACAGTGTGAAGGATGAAAGATAAGGAAAGAGAAGAGAAAGGAAGGGAAGGGAAGGGAAGGGAAGGGAAGGGAAGGGAAGTGGGGAGGGGAGGGCCAGGAAGGGAAGGGAAGGGAAGAGTCGGGTGGGAAGGAGTGGAATGATGCTTATCCATCTGACCAAGGTGCATGTTTCTTTTTGGTTTTGTTTTCTGTTTTCTTTGGTTAATTCTCAAGTGGCAGCCTAGGCATTGTTTTGGAGAAGTTAAAGTAACATTTTTTCCAAGCTGAATGCGTTATAGAGAATTAAAGCTTCTCTACCTCATTTTCAGAGTTGACAGAAATTTTGTCTGAGGGCGGAGGCATCAGCCTCCTGTAATCTAGATGCCTGTTGAGGCATCTGGCTGCTGGCATCCACACCTGCTGCTTTTGTTGATTTTGTATCATTTCAGCTACAAAATCTGCTAGCTTCCCATGTTGGCTAACACTGCTTCCACACACTCAGTAGTTCTGGAGTTTAGAAACTCTGAAAGTTAAGAGGCCCTAAAGAGAGTCACAAACTTGCCTTCATATTGGCTTTACCTTGCTCCTTGGCCCATCCCCTCTCTCCCCTCAAAGCCTGTGTATCTGGTGAGAGAATGGAAGAAAAGAAGCCTTTCCTGGACTGATGTGTGAATAAATTGGCCTTACACTTGGATTAGATGTCTCAAGCTTCCTTTTGCTCACAGGTACCTTCATACCATCACTCCACCTCATTGACATTTTAACCTACCTTGCCTTGAGAGGGAAAGTCTTTACCCCACATTGATGTTTAGGCACACACTACTTTCTAAATGATTTTTAAATAAAATTTTGTTTGGTCATGAGAAGAAAACAAACAAAAACAGCTCTCACCCCCTTCCCCCTTGGAACGGAAGAAATGCAACATGCTTCAAAAATTCTGCACTAAATTCCTTTAATCCTTCATATTCAGGGTGGGTGAGTGCTTGGGACACTCCATACCAGCATTGCTCATCATTCTTTACATACCTTCCTTCTTGAATGTCTTGTACCTGACATTGAAAGTATTCCTGAAACTTTCTTTCTTCCAGTCAACACTTTATCCCAGTCTCCAACTAAAGCAGGCATTACCTGGGAACCCACAGACCAGTCTGGCCAGAGAAGCAGGCAGGCTAACTCCAGCTCTGTAACAAACCACCTTCTTCAGCCCCCAACTCCTCCCTGCCCATATCTTCAATGGATCATGCATATTTTCTTCTCCATCCTTCCTCTTACTCAACCTATTATCCCAGTCCCCAACTCCAGCAAGGGCCAAGCCCACAAGAGAAGTTATTAGGCCAGCTAAGCAGGTAGGCAAGTTTTGGACCTTTACTCTCCCTTCTCTCCTCCATATCCAATTCCCCAGTCTCATCCTCAGCTCTGTAGCAGACCTGCTTTGGCCTCTCCTCACTCTTTGTCCCCATTCCCAGGGGACTAAGCAGGTCCTAGTGGGACACCCTGCTTTTCTCTCTCCTGTGGACCCCTTAGAATCCCCTTAGCCCATCTTCATTCCTAGAGTGTTGGCTACCAATACCTAGAGACACATTTTACTCAGAACCCCCAGTTGCCACCCATACTTGGCAGAATCCCAGAAGAATTCTCTACCAGGCAACACATAGCTACCACACTCTCCTGAGAACCACAGAAGGAGCAAAGCACCCACCCAACAAAGACAAGGCCAGATATCAGCACCTACAATGATCCCAATCCCAGATGCCTAGACCTCAGTGTAAAAATACAATCAATTACTGCTAAGACAATATGTCTGTACTAGAGCCCAGCAACCTTGCCACAGTAGGCCCTGAGAATTGTGATTCACCAGAAGCATAAGACAATGACTTTAAATTAGTCTTTATGATAAAGGTCATTAGAGAATAAATTAATGCATCTCTTAAAGAAATCTATGAAATCACAAACAAACAGTGGAAGGAAATTAATAAAACACTACAAGACCTGAAAGTGGAAAGAGAGTCAATAAAGAAAACTCAAACTAAGGGAAATTTGGAAATGAAAAATAAAATTTGGAAATGAACAAGAACCTCAGAGGCAAGCCTCCCCAATTGAATACAACAGATGGGAATAGAAATCTCAGGCACTGAAGACACAATAGAACAATAACCACCTTGGGCAAAGAAAATGTTTAATATATATATGGATGTTTTATACATATATAAAACTGGTACAAAAAATCCAGGAAATCTGGGACACTGCAAAAACAAAATCTAACAATAATAGGACTAGAGGAAGGAAAAGAAATCTAGGTCAAAAGGACAGAGAATATTTTCAACAAAATCATACAAGAAAATTTCCCTGATTTAAAGAAGGAGATGCCTATCAAGGTCCCAAAAGCAAATAGAACACCAAATAGGGTCCTTTGAGAGGAGCCAGGGCAGGAACTCAAACCAGCCAGGAACCTGGAGGCAGGAGCTGATACAGAGGCAATGGAGGGGTGCTGCTTACTGACTTGCTTCTCATTACTTGCTCAGCCTGCTTTCTATAGAACCCAGGACCACCAGCCCAGGGATGGCACTATCCATAACGGCCTGGCCTTTTCCCATCAAGCACTAATTAAGAAAATTCCCTACAGACTTGCCTACAGCTAAATCTTATGGAAGCATTTTCTCAATTGAGGCTCCCTGCTCTGATAACTCTAGCTTGTGTCAAGTTGACATAAATCTACTCAGTATACTCATCAAATGAAAAATTCACCAAGATGACATTTTAATTCTCAACATCTATGCCCCAAACACAAGGGCTCCCAAATTCATAAAAGAAATACTGCTCCAGCTTAAATCACATATTGAACCTCACACACTGAGAGTGGGATTTCAGTACTCCACTCTTGCCAATAGACAGGTCATCCAGACAAAAACTAAACAGAAAAATTCTGGAGTTAACTAACAGTATAAACCAAATGGACCTTACAGCTGTTTACAGAACATTTTACCCAAACAGAAAAGAAAATACCTTCTCCTCAGCAGCTCATGGAACTTTCTCCCAAAACTGACCACATACTCAGACACAAAGCAAGTCTCAAAGACGCA
Organism: Peromyscus aztecus; assembly: GCA_902168405.1. Lineage (NCBI taxonomy): Eukaryota > Metazoa > Chordata > Mammalia > Rodentia > Cricetidae > Peromyscus > Peromyscus aztecus. The sequence goes on along the minus strand of CABHPQ010165263.1, from coordinate 2,264 downwards.
AGAAAATTGAAATAACATCCTGCACCCTATCTGACCACTATGGATTAAAGCTGGATATCAACAACAAAAACAGCAGAGAACTTACAAACTCATGAAAACTGAACAACTCACTGCTGAATGAAAAATTCGTCAAGACAGAATTAAGAAAGAAACTAAAGACTTTCAAGAATTGAATGCAAATGAACACACAACATACCCAAACTTATGAGACACAATGAAGGTGGTTCTAAAATGTGACTTCAGAGCACTAATTGCCTACATAAAAAGAACTGGAGAGATCTCATATGGTAACTTAACAGCACACCCGAAGCTCTAGAACAAAAAGAACTACACCCAAAAGGAGTAGAGGGCAATATAATAATCAAATTTAGGGTTAAATCAATTTAATAAAAACAAAAACAAACAACGACAAAAACAATACAAAAAAAATCAATGAAATAAAGAGTTGGTTCTTTGAGAAAATCAATAAGATTGCCAAACCCTTAGCCAAATAACAAAAAGACAGGAAGAGAAGACTCAAATTTAAAAAAAAGAATTACAAATAAAAAGGGGCATATAAAAAGAGAAACAGAGGAAATCACAAGAATCATATAGACACACTTTAAAAACTTGTACTCCGCTGGGTGGTGGTGGTGCATGCTTTTAATCCCCACACTCGGGAGGTAGAGCCAGGCAGATCTCTGTGAGTTTGAGGCCAACCTGGTCTACAGAGCAAGATCCAGGACAGGCACCAAAACTACACAGAGAAACCTTGTCTCAAAAAAAAAACAAAAAAGAAACAAAAACAAAAACAAACCAACCCCCTCCAAAACAAAAACAAACAACAAAAAAAAACCCAAAACAACAACAACAAAAACCCCTGTACTCTACCATATTGGAAAAATCTAAAAGAAATTGATAATTTCCTTGATATATATTTAATTTACCAAAGTTAAATCAAGATCCCATAAGCAATTTAAACAGACCAATAATGCTTAGTGAAATAGAATCCGTAGTTAAAATCTACCAACCAAAAAAAAAAAAAAAAAAAAAAAAAAGCCTAGGGCCAGAATCCTACCAGACTTTCAAAAAAGAGTCAGTGCCAATACTACTCAAATTATCCCACAAAATTGAAACAAAACAAACATTGCCCAATTTATTTTGGAAGGCCAAAGTTATCCTGATAGCCAAACCACATAAAGAAAGACCATCCACCGTGATTCAGTAGGCTTTATCCCAAAGACACAGGTATGGTTTAACGTATATGAATTGATAAATGTAATTAACAATATGGACAAACTGAAGGACAGAAAGCACATGATCTTCTTCTTCTTTTTTTTTTTTTCGAGACAGGGTTTCTCTGTGCAGTTTTGTGCCTTTCCTGGAACTCACTCTGTAGACCAGGATGGCCTCAAACTCACAGAGATCCACCTGGCTCTGCCTCCCCAGTGCTGGGATTAAAGGTGTGCGCCACCACCGCCTGGCTGATCTTCTTATTAGATGCAGAAAAGGCCTCTGAAAAAATCCAACACCCCTTCATGATAAAAGTCTTGGAGAGAGTAAATATAAAAGAGACATTCCTCAACATAATAAAAGTAGTTTGTAGCAAGCCCATGGTCAATATCAATTTAAATGGTGAGAAACTCAAAGCAATTGCATGAAAATCAGAAACAAGACAAGACTGTCCACCCACTCTCTTCATACATTTTCAATATAGCACTTGAAGTCTTAGCTAGAGAAATAACACAAGGGAAGTAAATCAATGGGATACAGATTGGAAAGGAAAAATTCAAAGTATCTGTAACTGCAGATGGTTTGATACTAGACATAAGTGATCCTAAAAACTCCACCAGGAAACTTCTACAGCTGATAAACACTTTCAGCAAAGCAGTATACAAAATTAACTCACACAAAATCAGTAGCCTTCCTTTATACAAATGGCAAATCGACTGAGATAGGAATCAGGGCAACAACACCTTTCACAATAGCTTCAAATAATATGAAATATCTTGGAGTAACTCTAGTCAAGAAAGTGAAAGACTTATATGATAAAAACTTTAAGACACTGAAGAAAGTAAAGAAGATACAGCAGATGGAAAGATCTCCCCTGCTCATGAGTAAGTAGGACTAATATAGTAAAACTAGCCATCTTGTCAAAAACAATCTACATATTCACTACAATCCCCATCAAAATCCCAACACAATTTGTCATGGATATTGAAAGAACAATTCTCAGCTTCATATGGAAACACACACACACACACACACACACACACACACACACA
>CABHPQ010165262.1:22555-40586 GCA_902168405.1 Peromyscus aztecus | reverse complement strand
GTGTGTGTGTGTGTGTGTGTGTGTGTGTGTGTTAGCCACTTTTCTGTTGCTGTGATAAAACACTATGACTAAAGAAAGCTATGGAGGAGAGAGCCATTGGGACTTATGGTACCAAAGACGAGAGTCCATCACAGTAGCAGGCATAGGGGCAGTGGCAGAAAGTTGAAAGCTCACGTCATTTCTGAGTGTAAACATGAAGCAGAGAGAGAACCAGAAGTAGGGTGTGGCTATTGTCTCTCAAAGTCTGTGTCCAGTGATGTACTTCCCCTAGCAAGGTGGTACCACCTCCCCTAACAGCGCCCCCCGCTGGTAAGCAAGTGTGGAAATGCCTGAGCCCATGGAGAACGACGTTCAAGTTACCACATGGCTGCACGCCAATCTGATCAAGACAATTCTTCAGTTGAGGTTCCCTCTTCCCAGGTGACTAGGTATGGTTGATAGATGAAGCTATGATATAGGGTGCATCTTTTTATTGCATTCTGTCCTGGTGGTGGAGTCTGGAAAGGGAATGGACAGACGCTATGTTCAACCTACTGTACTTAACTGACAAAGTCTCCCTGACCTTACCCTTCCACCCTTGTGTGTTTCCTGTCTTTGCCAGATCGCCTAGCATCGGATGAGTGTGTGGAAAGAATTCAGTAATATTCGTTTGTAGTTGTATTAATAAATCATTGGAGTTTCTTTTTAAAGACTTTTTTGTCTCTATTTTATGTGTATGAGTGCCCGCATGCATGCATGTGAATTACATGCATGCTGTGCCTGTGGAGACCGGAAGAGGGCGTCATATTCCCTGGAACCAGAGTTACAGATGGTTGTTAGCCACCATGTAGTTTCTGGGAACCAAACCCAGGTCCTCTGCAAGAGCATCATGTGCTCTTAACTTAGCCATCTCTCCAGCTCCCAAATTATTTGAGTTGTAATTGCCCTTTAAAAATTCTATCTTGCCATTAAGCATTTTTCAACCTCAGAATAGTTTTTCCATTTCTGCATTCCCTTTAAGTCTCCTGGGTCCCACCCCCACCACGTCTTCTGTTAGCTAGTGTAAGCTCTGCTCCTAAGTAAGCTGTCCTTGGCAGCAGCTGAGAATCGGTTCGTTGTGAAGGTTACCTGTGAAGAATCTGATCCTGCTAGAGACACTGAGTGTATAGCTCATTAGAATGGCCTGTCAGAGACCTGTGGAACTCTTCTACAGTATTGGGGAGGTGGTGATCTGACTCTGCATTTTCGAAACCCTAAGAACTGCACACCATGAAGAGCTGGCTTTGCTGTATGCAAATTCTTAAGAAATGAGTGAGGATGTGGGGTGACTGCAGAAAGGGGTGCACACTTTGAGTAACGAACCCAAATGCATCAAAGACTTTGGCATAACCTCACCCAAGGGAACCGGGGAGTGAAGGACGGTACCACTGTAGCTTTGAGGGGCAATAGTCTGGCTGGAAATTGTAAGTCTAACAAACTGTACGAAAAAGCCGTGTGCTGTTGGTAGAGTTGGTTCTCACAGGGGTATAGCTTAGAAACTTTCTACCTGTGCTGGCTGAGCAAACAGGTGGATAAACTGGACAAGGAGGGTCTGGCTTCTCTCTGCCAGAGAAAGAAGGGAGAAAGTGGAAAGAGTCCAGAAAGTAGAAGGCAAGGTGCTGAATTTAAGAGGGCATAGCATAGGAATGGGTTGTGTCTAACAGACGTGGAGACGGAGAAATAAAAGCAGATATGTGGTTAAGTGAAATGTGCACGCACACACACACACACACACACACACACCACATCACACACATTCATACACTCACACCCACACCCAGACACACACACAAACACACACACATTCTGTCTGGAAGCTGAGCTGCTTCAATGGCAAACAAATACAACTAGTGTGTGGATCCTTGTTTTTAATATGAGTCTCAACAAGGGAATTAGGACTCTGTGGGCAAATGACTGGGAAATGGGAAGGGAAGGGAAGGAAAGGGAAACAGGACAGGTCAAAAGGATACAGATGCTGACCTGAAAGAGCTCCTATTAGCCCAAGCTAGAACAATTTAAGGAAATAAATGAATAAAGAAAAATGTGATTCTGATCCAAAGAATAAAGTAAATATCTATGCATCCACACGGATGTAATGAGTTGAATTCTGTGCCATGGAAACACATGTCCACCAGAAGCTGAAAAGGTGACCCTCTTAAAATCGCATCTTTGTGGACCAGCCACTTAAAGGTCTTGGGATGGAGTAGTCCTGTGTGTGGACAGTGACTGGGGCTTGGCACAAAGAGGAGGAGAGGGCAAGTGGAGGGAGACTGCGAGATGCCCCCACAAGCCAGAGGGTGACACTAGCATTGTGCAGGCACCAATTTGTCTTTAGTATCGGCAAACGTGCCACAGTTGTGTAAGAGGCCACATAATGGAAGGCTGAGTGTGAGCTCTATGGGGATGTCTTTTACTCTCATTGCAACATTTTGGCAAATCTAAAATGATTTGAGAATACAAAGCTACCTGGGAAAACAACGAAACAAAAAGCAGGGTGTGAAAGATCTAGAAGCCAGTCAGCATTTTCTGTGCCTCTGCTTTCCACCCTGTGGTTTTATTTCCTTTCTCTGAAATGGAAGAGACTCTTTGCTCAAACAGTGTGCCTCTTCCCCCTCCTCTCAAGCTCCTTCCCAAGCTACTAAATGCATTTTAAAGACCAGGGAGTAAATAAACAACCGAATGGATGAACAAACAACTTGGGGTTCCACGGGGCATCAGCAGTCTGCTGGAGACCCAGTGCAAAGTGTGGAGATTAGAAAGCATGAACATTTGCCCACCTCAGGGGCGACACCCACACAAGCAGCATTTCCAAATAAAAGTTCAGTGCTTAACCCCAGCTCTGGTCCTTCATCCACCAGCTGGCTTGTGAACGGAGCCAAGGTTTCTCATGTCTGCCTTCCGACTTCCCACCCTGTGTGGGCTGCTGGTAGATAAGCCATTGACTTTCATTCTGATTGACATTCAAGAAGGAAGAGCACTGTCTGAGAATGGGGTTCCATCTGACCCCCTCGTGGGCACCCTCAGGAGGGTGGTGTGCAGGTCATATTCACTAGTAAGGAACGGAGGGACCCTTTGTAAAGCTGTCAACACCAGGGTACTGCTGTCACTCATTCTGAGCTGGACTCTTCTGCCAAATTGTCCATGCCCCTGGCCCAGCATGGGTATCTGCTAATAGTTGCCAAGATGCCCTGGTATTTGAGCTTGTATGGGTTACTTTATCACTGTGATAAAACATACACCATGATCAAAACAACTTATAGAAGGAAGGTTTATTTGGCTCATGGTTCCAGAGGGGTGAGAGTCTGCTATGGCAGGGAAGCAAGGCAGCCAGCAGCAGGCATGGTGGCTGGAGCAGAAGCTGAGGGCTCACATGCAGAGGGTTGAACTGCAGGCGGGAAGAACAAACTGGAAATGGCTCACGACTTTTAAACCTCAAAGCCTAATTCTTGAAGCTGACGTGTCCCAATAACGTCTTTATCATCTATAGGGCCATGACATGTTTCTTTTTTAAGGTGGGAATTCCCTGAGAATGGTTCTACTGGGGGAGAGGTTAATGGAGGTTGTGATATTGACTGGTCACAGGGCTGTGCAGGATGTGGCAGCCTCACGGCCCCGGCCGCAGCAATGCCTTAGGGTACTAGGAGGCAGAAGAGGAGGTTGGACAGACCCAGCTGGAGAGAGGTCGGTCCCAGGATCTATCTATCCAGTAGAGAATTCCTTCACTGGATGTTTCCAAAGATGCTGCAAATAAGAGTGCAGAGCTGAATGGAGAGGGAGAGTGGGAAGGAAATGCAGACCAGAAGGGCTGGGAAGCAAAAGCTGCTGAGAGGAGAGAGGGTTAGTGTATGCCCTGGAAACATGCTGCTGGCCCTGCCTGACTTCCACCAGGCCAGGAGTACTGAGCGTGTTTAGAGACCCATCATCGGGTCAGAGACACCTGCCCACACCAGGCCGAAGCACACTGCTGTGCCTGGAGCTGGAAGTGTGCCTCCTCTTCCCCTTGCCTCATCGAGTCTTACTCACCCCTTGAGAACCAAAGGGCTTCCCCGTGAACTGCCCTTCCTTACGAACTCTCATTGCCGTTTTTGGTTACCACTTTGCACTTTGGGAGGAAATTCCTGGCATGCAACATCATATATCCACAGCCTTCTCTCTCATCTGGAAAGAAGACTCCTGGGGTTAGAGACTTTCATCACCTTCACTGCCCCTAGCATGCTGCCGGCCTTAGTGAAATAGAGGCACCAATCGAGTGGGTCAGAGGGTTCACCAAACCCAACTGCCCATCCAGCTATATGTAAATATGCAAGTGTCTCTGAGTGGTAAAACTTTCTTAGCATGGTGTAGAAGGACAGGCCCATAGGATGGAGGAAATTGGCTCAAACCAGTTGCTAAGGCATGCACATAACATACTTCCTTATGAGTCAACCTGGAGTATGCCTGAGGGCCTAGGAACAGTCACTGTCAGAGTTCCTGACTGTGCCCAGCCAATGAGGGACGTCCACACAATGCGACCAGATTGGGATACAGCCTGGGTGCCGGGAGGAGGGTATATAAGGACTTCCCCATTGCATAAGCAAGTCTGCTGTTTGCCTTCAACTGACTCCCGATGCCTGTGTTGTTGATGTCACACCTTTTAACCCCCTCCCCCAGGGAGCCATTAGGATCCAGCAACAGTAGGGGACAACTGGGACAGGTCAAACCACCAGCTGCACCTGCTCACCATGGAGCTTTCCATGAGAAACAGGAGGCTTCGGCTAGGTATGCGGCTCTGTTAGTAGAGTACTTGTCTAGCATGCATGAGACCCTGGGTGTGATCCCCAGGGCCATATGAACTTCACATGATGGTGGACACCTGTAATCCTAGCACTCTGGAGATGGAAGAAAGAGGTTGAAAAGTTCAAGGTTATTGATCCTTGCCATTTAAGGCCAGTCTGGGCTATGAGAGACCTTGTCTCAAAAAACAATCAACCAACCAAATAAGACACAGCAGTCTACACTGAAGCAGTTCTGGCCCTAGGTCTCACTGAGGTTTCCTGGGTTGCTGTCAATGACTCCACCCCGACCTGGATGAGGTCTAAATAACAATGTATTTAAAGAAATTTCTCTGGCCAATTCTTACAGCCAAGGCTGAGCATTTTGTTGCACACTCATTTCAAAAATTTCATATGCTTCTTCACATTCCAGCACCATCTCCCACGTAGTCCAGTTCTCCTACGTTGATATCTAACCAATGTTTTCTACTCTCTCTCTCTACTGTGACTTGTTGACCAAGCTTTTAGGCAGTACACTGTGTGCCAGGCAGAAGCAAAGAAAGACACCAGGCTTGGCCAGCAACAAACTGGGCCATGAGAGATAATTTTATGGAAATAATAAAAGTACGAATAAACCTTGCTGTCTAAACTCAAGAACTTAATAGGGTCAGGCAGGTTTTTGGATAAAGCCTTACTGCCTGGATTCTCACCATGTGCTACTGCAATGCAGAGACCTAATAGAATAACCAGGAGGCATCTCTTCTCTGTACAAATTTACATCCATGTCACAGCGCCAGGGAAGTTGATGAATGGAGACCAAACAGGAAGAAGTAGGTAGATGAGGCTCTGTCAAATCTTCCAGCCCTCCAGAACCTGGCCCGCTCGAGAGCGAGCTTTCTGGACTCTGGGTGTGGTTGGATTCCAGGGTTCAGTCTCTTCCCATTTTGAAGGAACTTGACTCTTGTAATGCCTAATACTAAGAACTTACTTGTCTGGTTCCACTGAGGTATGGAGGGCCTGGGAAGAGAGGAGCCCATGTAGGTGGTCTCCTCAGGTCAGAAGCATTGAAGGCAGTGGTTCTCCACCTTCCTAATGCTGTGACCCTTTAATACAGTTCCTCATGTTGTGGTGACCCCAACCATGGGATTATTTTCGCTGTTACTTCATAACTGTAGTTTTGCTACTGTTATGAATCCTTATGTAAACATCCAGTACCTGATATGCAACCCCTCACCAAGGAGTCATGACCCACAGATTGAGAACCTCTGGTCTAAGGTGTAAGAAGGAGATAGAGAGGAGCGTGTGGCCAAGAGATGGTGCTTAACACTGTCTAGAAATCCCCAGCGGGGAGCAGAGGACCCCACAGTGGGATGTGTGCAGTCTGGAGCCCAGTACTCCTGGCTCTGTGCTCTGTGCTGGATACCCCAGTGCCCCTCTGCATCACCATCTCCCCAGGCTTGTCCTCATCTATTTCCTGCTCTGGGGTCTGTCTGGGTACATTAGCTACTTTTCTCATTGTTATGACAAAAATCCTGACAAAGCCAGGGCTTCTTTTGTCTCCCAGTTAAGTACATCGTGATGGGAAGGCCATAGGAGTGTGATGTGACCAACCACACTGTGCCTGCAGCCAGGAAGCACAGAACAATGGGCATTGGTGGCTCACTTTCTTCTTTGGTCCAGCCCGAGACCTCAGCCGGTGGGATGGTGTCACCCACATTTGGGTTTTTTCCTGCTCAGTTAAACCTTTCTAGAAACGCGCTCCTAGATGCACCCAGAAGTGTGTCTCCATGGTGATTCTAAATTAAGTCAAGTTGACAAGATTAACAATCACACTGGGCTTCCTGATAACCTGAATTCGGCCATTACCCACTCACTTCTATCCCTCATGGCCTTATGACAAGCGCTCTGTAGGAAGTGGCTTCAGGAGTCATTGGCGCTGAACCTTCATTTGATACCCAAGAGCAAGAAACAGGAGGATAAATCCTTTGGTGGGGTCGCTGTGTGGAGATGGCCCCACACGCAGTCATGGAAACACTACATCCTTCACCCCTGCTCTTTTTAATTCTGCTTCCCGATGCTATGGGTGACTGTCTATACCCACTCTTACAGTCTCTCCCCTCTGGCCTACCTGCAAGTGTCTGGGAATCTAATTACTCTAAACTATTTCCCAGGGGCTTCATCTGGTTGCCCACAAAGCAGGATGGATAAGAGAGTTCAAGGAAGCCGAAAGGCAGGAGCTTTCCCCGAGCCGGACTGTGGAAATCTTGAAGCACACCAGGCACAAACCCTTCAACTCCATGTCATCAGCCTTTGATCCGCGTGGCAGCTAACACGAAAGTTGGGTTCGGCCCTCTAACTGTACAGGACAAGACCTGTCAAGGAAATCAGTTTCCCTGACAATTTCAAAGGCCCCGACACTTTCGTCACTTGGCACTTGGCCACAGGGAATGGAGCTGTGGACACACACACCCCGCTCCCCCACAGGAGCCATTTTCCCAGGAAGGCCTGACAGCTCAAGTGTGGGCAAGCCCACAAGGAATGAAGGGCAAGCTCTTCCCTGCCCTTCACTGAGGACAGGTGTTGCCGGTGCAAGAGGACTTGACTGGGCCACCGTGGAAGATTCCTACTGGGTTGAAAGACACCAGGAGGGTTGATTGGGAACCTAAAGAAGCTGCCTCCAGGAGTCAAAAGAATGAGGCTGTTAATGGTTAGGCAGCGTTTAACCCCAAGATGCAGGAACCACCTTGGGAGGATTTTCCATACTGACCAGACAGCCTCCGACTTGGAGGTCTGCTGTTTGGCTTCCCAAGCTTGCTCTTAAATAAGCAAGCCAAAATAAATTCAGTTTCCCCTTTTGGGAGTCTCTTATCAGCTGACTTAACCTGTCTAGGTTTAGTTGCTTTGTGCGTGGTTGGCAGCACGTAACTAGGTAACATGGGTAACTAGGATGCTGGACCTGTGAGTGATTCAGGATCAGAATGTGGCAGTGACAGTGGGTGACAGCATGATTGTTCTTCATTAGGATGTGTGGGGCTGGAGGGATGGCTCAGCCGTTAAAGACTAGGCTCACAACCAAAAATATAAGATGTGTGACCACCTTTCTGGTATGCCAGGAGCATTCCTGTCAGCATGAGAAGCTGTGGTAAATGACCCCAGAGTCCTCTACTGACAGCCACAATCTATGACATTCTTCTTTGGTGATAGGCTCAGAGGGGATCATTGAGTCTAAGAGGGTTCAGGAAAGGCAGCATTAGTTACTGTTCCCAAGAGGGCTGAGTCTGAAGCTGAGTTATGTTGGGAAGATAAGAAAATGAGACACATTCTTCTCCCTCAGCAAGACTTCATCTGGGAGGGGAGTGAGAGACACTGGGGATGCACACAATGTACACATGTCCACCAAGATGCTGCATCAACGTTCAGCACTGCGGAGACTTCATCAGAATGACCATGAACAGCAGGAAGGATGAAGTCTCTGGAGCTGTGGGCCAGGACTGCAGTCCTCTCACAGCATGTATGAGGTCCTGAGTTCCATCCCAGCATGGAGGGCGGAGGCAGTGACAGGAAGAAAGTGGATCCTGGATTCTGAAAGCCATGGGCCCAGCAGATCTGCAGTCAAGGGATGGGGTTCAATCCAGAGGCATGCTGTGTTCCCAAGAGGGATTGCAAGTCAGCTTTTCCAGGGTGCAGACTTAGGAAGTGAGAATTTAGTGAGCAGCCATGTTAGGAAGTATTTTTGCATCTGCACCCTCTGGGTTAAGGGAAGGAAGCGGGACTGAACGGGGGCGGGGGTGGGGGAACAGACTGAACTGTGGTCAGAAGTCGCCAGCTAACCCCATTTATCACTGCTATTGTCCCATTATGAGTCTTCATATCCCTGTATCCGCCATCATTGGGTGCAGGCTGTCTCTAAATCCATGGATGAGTACCTATCTCAAAGATAGCAATTCTAAAAAGTGCACATCTGCACACTCAGCAGGTAACTTCCAAAGGGATCTTGGTGGGGCAGCACCTCAGAGCGGGTACTTTTGAGCCCAGTGGATCCTGCACTCAGAACTCCAGGAAAGCTAGCTGCTTTCCCATGGTGCCCACCGCTTGCCCAGCATCCTTTGTATTCTGTCTCCCTTCCAGAAGCCTACAGCTGCAGTGTCTCAGTATGGATCCATACCAAGGCCGTAAAACTCACTATGTTACCTTCTCTAAAATGTTACACGGTAATTTACTGATGGTCTGTATATGGAAGCTAGGTTGAGTTCAAAACAAAGGACCATTAATGGTGCAACTTCCCTCTGATGTCAGAAGATGTCTCTGCTGAGACCTACTAAAAACCATCTGTTGGCCTGATGCAGTGGAATACTCTTATAATCCCAGCACTTGGGAGTCTGAGGCAAAAAGATTGCAAGTTCAAGGCCTGCTGAGGCTAAATAGTGAGTTCTAACACAGCCTGGGATGTCTTAGTCACATAAAAAAAATCATTAAAATTAGTTTTGTGGGGTCAGAGTGGTTAAGAGCATGTTCTTACAGAGGACCCAAGTTCAGTTCCTAGCAATGGCAGATGGATCACAACTGCATGTAACTACAGCTCCAGAGAATCTAATGCCCTCTGCTGGCCTCCACAAGCAGCTGCATTCAAGTGCACATACCCACACATGGACACATATTTTTTAAAATAATTAAAACTTTAAAATTATTTCACTTCTTTATTAATTTTTATTTTTAGTATTTATTAGAATATTTTAATTGCATGTATCCTTAGAATTTGCCTCCCCAACTTTCTCTGGACATATAAAACCAACTTTAGGTTACCAAAGAAAATTAAAACCAAAATCCTAGGTGTTTGGAATGCAGCTCAATGATGGTGTGTGTACTTAACATGTGCATGGCCTCAGGTCTAATTGCCAGCACCCAAAATGAAAGAAAACCCTCAAAGGTGTGTGGTTGGAGTTTATTTTCCCAGAATATGTGTTCCCTGAATGCTGAGTGAAATCTAAAGCTTGTGAAGGTTTCCCTGTTGGGTGAGTTCCCAAGGAGGGTAATAACAGACCATAGATGATTGGCAGATGGAGTATGGGACTCCCAATACTGTGAACCAGCAGTTCTATGCTCCTTTGCACAGCACAGACATGGCCATCCCATATAGTAGCTGAAGCAATGAGCAGCAGCCCTCCACCAGCAAATTTCAACCACATCTTCAGCCAAGAGAGGTCTTCTTCTTTTTTCTTTTTTTTTTTTGTGGTTTTTCAAGACAGGGTTTCTCTGTGTAGCTTTGCGCCTTTCCTGGAACTCACTTGGTAGCCCAGGCTGGCCTCGAACTCACAGAGATCCGCCTGGCTCTGCCTCCCGAGTGCTGGGATTAAAGGCGTGCGCCACCACCGCCCGGCGAGAGGTCTTCTTAATTAAAGGAGCTACCTCCACTTCCCTTCATTGCTATTAGAATTCAATGAACTCGGATCACTTCTTTAAGACCCTGAAATTACAGATGATTTCAACATTTGTGTGTTGGGGGGAAGGGGGAAAGAAAAGCCATCCCTCATTCTGAAATCATTTGAGGTGGCAGAACTATACAGGGATTAAAATTAGAGATGGGTTGTTCTATGATGACAAATAACCAGGAAAGATGGTAACTAGAGAATAACCAGTCAAAGCACAACCCTTCCTCATAGATATATTTAATGCATGTTAAGTGTGTGCCTACATGTAAGTGTGTGTACCATGTGCATGCCTGGTGCCCAAGGAGGTCAGAAAAGGGCGTCTGATCATGGCTGTTCCCTGTTAAGGACTCTAGAAGAATGTAGGAGATCTCTGGCATGGAGACGAGGGGCCACACTAATTGGTCAGCAAATTAACAAGCATTTTATTTACACAAAGCCACTTTATACATTACATATCAGTGTATTAGATCTACGGAGGACTTCATGGGGAGGGAAATACAAGGGGAAGTAATCACGGATCCCAATCTCAGCGAGTGCTGAACTCCACTTAGGTATTCACACTGAAATGATGACTCATAGGGTAAGGAAGTTAATGCCAATGTGAGAGACATGGCCAATGAGCCATGCTAAGCTAGAGGACACAGAGCCCAAAGAAAAACAGCATAGTGGGCAATAGATGAAGTTAGGGGCTGGGGACACAGCTCCATGGCAGAGTGCTTGCCTAGCATGTGTGGAAGTTCAATCCTTAGCACCAAAAAAAAGAAGAAGAGAAAGGAAAGAATGGAAAAGGAAAAGGCTCTGATATCCGAACACTGGGTCCTCAGTTGGCGTCACTGCTTGGGAGAGACTGTGGAACCTGTGGGAGACAGAGCCTTCCTGAAGAAAGTGCATCACTGGGGATGGACTTTGAGATTGTATCACCCCACCCTACTTCCCGTTCTCTCTCTTCTCCGTTCTTATGACTGAGATGTGACCTCTCAGCTTCCCCTGCCACCGTTCCTTCTTGCTGCAATGAACCCTTCCCACTCTGGAACCATGAGCCAAAACAGACTCTTTCTTCTATGAGTTGCTCTGATCATGGTATTTTATACAGCTACAGAAAAGTAACTAATATAGAAAGGGAGGGGAAGGAAGGAAGAACCTGGCCTTGATGAGGAATATGTAACAGACCAAGGAGCCAAGTCAATAGATTCAACAACCTTTTAAACAGGTCTCATCACCACTGTCCTCATTATACACATGTAGAAACTGAGGACATCAGGATGAATGAACATGCTCAAGGTCATCCTGGTAGTATATGTCAGAGCTAGGATTAAGACCCAGGCGACTTCATTCCAGTACTGTCTGACAGAAACAGAGTTAAAAACACTAGAGATACCTATAATCTTAAATATTTTAACACACTGGAGATGAAAAATAAGAAAGAAGTGAAATAGATTGTAATGATATTTTACTTGCCCCAGTATTTCTTTTTTCTTTTTCTTTTTTAAGATTTATTTATTATGTATACAGTGTTCTGCCTGCATGCCAGAAGAGGGTGTCAGATCTCATTACAGATGGTTGTGAGCCACCATGTGGTTGCTGGGAATTGAACTCAGGACCCCTGCAAGAACAGCCAGTGCTCTTAACCTTTGAGCCATCTCTCCAGGCCCTCCCAGTACTTCTTAAACATGGTCATTTTAACATGTAAGTGATATAAAAGTAACCAACATGACATTTAGTGTTGCTTTTTACCCATGTAATTCCCTTCTTTGAAGCCTGGTGTTTTATTTTTTTAATATATTCAGAGTACATTTAAATTATACATTTAAATATGATACATTTAAATGGCCATATTTCCAGTGCTCAATGCAGACACATAACCACTGACTACCGGATTAGTTCAGTGTTGACCATGCTCTGGGCCTTTGGTCCAGCAATGCGGTGTCCATTGTAGGCTGCCTTTTTAGAACAGAGGCTCAGAGCAACAGGATTGGGCAGGAAAGCTGGACTGAGTCTGAGGAGGGCTTCTGAGATCAGGAGAGAGGGTAAAAATCTCGTAGGGATCCCTGGAACCTGACCTAACAAATGCAGTGTCTTAGGTTAGACTCTTGTGTGATTACACAACAGCACAAAATCCTGTCTGTGACCTGTGGCCTGTGGAAAGTAAGACAGCACAAAGAGGATGATGACCTTAATGCTGGGGCCTGGTGGACATGGAAGGCCCTGCCTTCATGTACCAACTGTGTGATCTGGAGCAAGATATTTAATCTCATCAGTCTTGGGATTCTGTGTGTATAAGATGGGATCATTCTGCTGAGGTCATGATGCTACTGTGACTATTAAACCAGACTGTGCATTTGAAATTCTCCATATGGTCCTTGCATATCCCAAATGTTCCAGTTTGTGATTATTAGTATTATTGTTGCTGTCAAGAGGTTCAAGTTGCATAGTTACAAGGTTCCCATTAGCCCAGAGAACCAGACTGTGGCTAGCCACCCAAGACCATGCACATTGCATTTCAGTTCAGCTTCTTTACATGGAAGAGGCAGCGGAAGCCAGGTACGGGTGCAGAGGGAGCGAGTGCACTCCGCACAGTGGAAGTGGTGTGTGTGGGAATCAAAATGAGCTCTCTCAAGACAGTGTGGGTCTGCAGCAGTCATCCCAGAGACGAGACGAGACAGGAGGGTGAGTGACGATGCCCAAGTATGGACTCTTACCGAGCCAAGAACAGCTGTGGAAGGCCCCCAGCCCATCACAGCTGGAAAGAGACTGATGGAACTCCGAGGGAGAAAACGTCCAATGCCTGAACCAATTGCCAAGGTAGGTCGCTAGTTAGGGCCACAGAAAGTGCCAGAATCCAGGAATCTCACTTCCTTGTTTTATGGTTCATACCTAGAAAATCTTACTTGTTCTCTTATGAATCCTGGTTGCACGATAAAAACCACATGGAAAACATTGAAAATATGAAGATGCTGGATTCCTTGGCAGAGTATCTGTGTTTACTATTTCCTAGACTCCCATTTCTACTCCCAAACTCTATTCTCCATGCTCTAAAATCTGCTTTTTTTTTATTTCTGTCAGTGATGCGGATTGAATCTAGGGCCTCACATGTATCAGACTCTACTACCGCTCTGTATCCCCAACCCCAAATCTGGCCCTATACATATTTCTTCTGTGAGGCCTTCTCATGGTGATAGTAACATAAATATTAATCACAGCAGTGGCTGATATTGTGAGGGCTGACGAAGCACTGGTCACTGTGCTGAACGTTTTGCATGGTCTGTCCCATTCTATCCCCACCAGGACTCTTCCAGTCTTAACATCTCCAAATCAAACCTGTCTTGTTTTGGTCAACTTGACACAAGCTAGAGTCATCTGGGAAGAAGAAACCTCAACTGAGAAAAGGCCCCCATCAGATTGGCCTGTGGGGCGTTTTCTTGATTGGTGATTGATATGGTGCTATCCCTGGACAGGTAGTCCTTGTGTATGTGTGGGGCGGGGGGTGTATAAAAAAGCAAGGTGAACAAGCCAGGAGAAGCAAGCATTTCTCAATGGCTCTGCTTCAGTTCCCGCCTCCAGGTTCCTGCCCTGACTTCCTTCCATGATGGACTACAACTGTAAGCTGAAATAAACCATTTCTTCCCAAGGTTGCCTTTGGTCATGGTCTTTATCACAGAAACAGAAGGCCAACAGGACAACATGTAATGGGAAATCAAGATGGAGCCATGGTGAAGATTTTGTCTAAAGTCAAAACATTTGAATGGCAAATCTTGAACACGAAGCTCTCAGCAGGCTCAGAACCCGCGCTCTTGACCCCGAATCTATATAATAACCATGTTGATTTGGGCAAATTGGACTCTGGTTCTCATGTCAATGTCTTCTTTTTGTTCCTTTCCCATTTTTCATGCACATGAGTGCATGTGGTGTTTGTGTGTGTGTGTGTATGTGTGTGTGTATGTGTGTGTATGTGTGTGTGTATGTGTGTGTGTATGTGTGTGTATGTGTGTGTGTGTCTGTGTGTGTGTGTGTGTGTGTGTGTGTGTGTGTGTGTGTGTATGTGTAGGCCTTAGAATGCTATCAGGATCATCCTCCATTACTCTTCTGCCTTACTTAGTGAGGCAGGGTCTCTCAATCACACCCAGAGCTTCCTAATATGGCTTATCTCACTAGCCAGATTGCTCTGCGGGTCCTCTGCCTTCTGAGGCTGGAATTACAGTGGGTTGCTATGCTCACCCAGCATTTTACCTGGGTTTCTGGGGATCCAAACTCTGGTCCTCATCTCACCAGCTCCTCAACCTCTTCTTGGAAATCATATCTGTCCTGTTTCACTATTCTGTGGCCTGTCAACTTAGAGAGATGTCTTCCACACTGGGGGTAGGAGTTTCTACATTTTTTTAAGCACAGTACGTTTGGAGATTCCCAGGAGATAGGCAAAGGGACAAGAAGAACCAAGGGTGTGTGGGGGTGCTCTGGGGGCATCTCTAAGACTCCAATTTATCCATTAGGCATTTGGGGGGATCACTAAAATAGGAAGATTGTATCATCATGGAATGAAAAGTTTAGTTCTACACTTTTTTTTTTTAATTTTAAGACAGTCTCAGGTAGCTCAGGCTGGCTCTGAACTTGCTATGTATCTGAGACTGGCATTGAACTGATGAATCCCCTGCCTTTCCACCTTCAAAGTGCTATGATTATAGATGTGTACCACCATGTCTAGCTTCTAATCCCTTTCTCATAGGGAAATAGAGGTCTTAGAAAATTAAGTGACCTGTTATTATAGTTCAAGTCAGGGATAAGATGGGAGCTTGGCAAACAAGGATAAAATTATCATTGTTGTATATTAGTCTCTCAATATGTGCCATAGTTTGCAACCAGATGATCTTTAACCAGCAGGGGATGGTGCCACACCTGTAATCTCAGCACTGGGGAGGCAGGCACAGGAACATCTCAAGTTAAGCTCAGCCTGGACTGCATAGCAAATCCAGTGTGCATGTGTCTTCAGTCCATGTGATGAGGTAGATATTTTTTTCCCCATTTGACTGACTGAGGAGCAGAGTGAAGCCCTGATGGGTGATGGTGTGATTTGTTCTGGTGAACATCTAGAAAGCAGCAGGGACACTTGTAGAACCCACACCAGATTGCCCATCCTCTGGTCCACTGCATAATCTTTCTAGACGTATTTTGAACTTACTTCATGGTAGTCACCTCACAGCAGTTCTCTGTGGCTGATCATAGAGCCCCATTTTCAAATCAAAGACACTTAGAGAGTAGCAACTTCTTCTATAATTGCTTAGTTCCTTGGTGCTAGGAGTTCTACTAGACACAAATCCACTGGACTTTAGATCTTAAACTCTTATTGAGAATAAAGTGCTGTGCTGAATCACCTTGACCCTAAAATGGATAAGGCTTGGGACTTTGTTAGACCCCACAAATTTACCTCATTTTCTTTGACTTGTAGTGGTAGAAGGGATGTGGTCCCTGACTATTTATTACTCCTTTCCTCACTGCTAGTGGCATTCTTTGCTGGCATCACATCTCCAAAGTAGTATGGACACATCTCAGTAAATAGATGTCCCTTTCTGTCTCTGAGAAGTCCAAAAGTAGATGAATCAGTAACTCCCACTGACCAAGGACATACTCCTTGAAAGTGCAAGCCAGCAAGCCAGATCAATCACCAGTGGGCAAGGTACAGGCTTAGGAAAAGGACCAGTCCCAGCAGTGTTTTCCATGCAATCTTCTTCAAGGACTCAACAGCTAGGCTTAGCTCAAGAGGCTAAGAGAGGAGGTTTGCTTTGTGTTCAAGATGAGCCTGGGCTATACAGGGATTCCAGGTCAGCCTGGGTTACATAGAAAGATCTGCCTGACAGTGGTGGTGCATGCCTTTAGTCCCAGCACTTAGGAGGCAGAGGCAGGTAGATCTCTGAGTTTGAGGCCAGCCTGGTTGAAAGAGTGAAACCCTTTCTCAAAAAACAAACAAACAAACAAACAAAGATCCTATCTCCAAAAACAAAAGACTGGGGATATTGCTCCGTGGGAGAGCATGGTGGGAGGTCCTGTATTCCATCAACAGCATCGTGAAGAACACTCCCAGTCCTGGGATTATAGAGGGAGACCCCAAGAGTGATGAACATGTTGAGTGCTCACACTACCTCCTGTGCGTTACTCTACAAAGCACCTAGACCTTCTCAACACAGCTTTGCCAACTGTGCCAGCATTCCACCGATGGCATCGGGACAGGGAAGGCAGGTGAGCAGAAGGACACGGTGCTTAAGGACAGAGGGGGAACTGGGAGAGGCGTGTGGAGCTAGTCTCAAAGCAAGGGTGGTCAGAGCCTCCTCAGCTGCAGTGCCCAAGTCATTCACCCCTGCAGCTTTTCCGGGAGTCAAATCCCAGTGACTGCATTTCCTTCTACGAGGACATAAAGGTATTGAAAGAATCGATAATAAAGCAAAGACCAGGGAAAGGAAATGTCTCTCTACCTTTTCATTTTCTAAAACTCCAATCTTCTCTCTTCCATTCATTGCCCTAGGAAAAGACAGTTTTGGGTTTTGTTTGTTTGGTTGTTTGTTTGTTTCTTCCATCTTTCTAAGTGTTTTGGGGGGGAGTTTGCTTGTTTGTTTTTGTTTTCTCTTTCTCAGTATCCTTAGTCTGAGGCACTTTTCTCCCTTCTCTGTTCATTTGAGTCTGGCTCCCGTATCTACAATCTCCAAGTGTCTCCTCAAGCAGTCTTCCCCAGTCCCTTTAATTGGAGCAGTCCCTCCAGGCTCTCAGAACGCCGTCACCCCTCTTTGCCTGGGCTCTCTCCCTGTCAGCTGCCTTCCTGAGTCACCGCTGTACCCCATTCCGTGTCGCTGCCCACAATCAGTGCAGCTGGGATGTCCCTGAAAAGGGAATGCTAATCAGACCTTGTTAGAGAGCACAGCAAACCACGCTGATGGAAGGGGGAAGTCTGTTCTCACCGCCGCACAGGACAAGGATGCTTGAGCTCCTGAAATTCCCCCAGTGGGTTGACTCCAGTGACCTGACAGGCTGGGGACAGAGCCATGCATGGTACAGCCCCTCCACGATTCCCTCTTCAGTCAAGCAGTTTGAGACTTTTCCAAAACACGCAGAGGAGGAAGCACATACACACAAAGGCACTGGCCCAGTCAATCACTGTCTGGGTGAAAAGTGCTCTTGGGGAAAAAAAATGGGTGCGCACAGGCAGACATGGGGCAACACATGTAGCGGAAGAGTCCTTTATTTTTAAGTCATGCAAGGAGTAGCACCAAAAGGGCTCAGTCAGTCCTTTTCTATGACCCATATTTTATGCAAGGGTTCTTTTGTTTTGTTTGTATCTTTGTGTATGTGTTGGTTTATTTTTAAACAGGGCCTCCCGTAGCAGAGGCTGACCTCAGCCTCACTGCAGAGCTGATCCTCCTGCACCCACTGCCTCGGTGCTTGGATTACAGGTATGCACCACCGTGCCCCAGCCTTGCAGAAGACTCATTGCGTTTATTTCTATTCTGCACTGGGGAGAAGAGAAAGGCAAGACGCAAAACTCCTACTCAATGCTCAATGCTCAACTGTGGCTTAAAATCTGAGGGACTTGACTGGAGTTCTTTGAAGATGTTCTCCAACCCTGGATGGGGAACATAGCTAAGGAGGCAGTCAGGCTATAAGAAAGCCCATGAAAACCCAAGAAAGAAAAATAGGGGCCCGGAGAGATGGCCCAGCAATTAAAAAATCGCTTGCTGCTCTTTCCAAAGAACACCCACCAGCCAGTCACTCCAGCTCCTGGCCATTTGATGTCCTTTCCTGATATCTGAAAGTATGCACGCGCGCGCGCGCGCGCGCGCGCGCACACACACA
>CABHPQ010165262.1:0-22455 GCA_902168405.1 Peromyscus aztecus | reverse complement strand
CACACACACAGAAAGAAAGAAAGAAAGAAAGAAAGAAAGAAAGAAAGAAAGAAAGAAAGAAAGAAAGAAAGAAAATAAATATATTTTTCAAAGAAAATGAAAAATTAGCACAGTCGAGAAAGCTTGCTGAAAGAGGAAGTCCTCAGGCCTGGCATCACAAGACGACACACTTCTCATCACGACCATGATGCACTGGTTCTCACTGGGCCTTGGCCCCATCTGTAAAAGTGGGCTTAAACAAATTCATCTCAGAGAAACAATTCATACTGTGGGACCTCAGAAGACAATCTTCCTCCTTCATCTTGTCATGTTGAGCTAGATGACAATCCTAAGTGGGACTGACTTCATTCTGCTCACTGTCTTCATTAATCTTCAAAGAATTATCCTTAAGAGAGACATTTGCTCATTTAAAATAGGACTCAAGGGCTGGTAGTGCAGTTCAGTGACAGAGCCCTTGACTGGCTATGTGAAGGCCTGGGTTCCATCCTCAACACTGCAAAACAGATAAGTTAAAGTAACGATAAGAACAAACGACAGTCCAACATCCAAGCAAGTCCTCCCCACCCCAAGCTTACTGTTCTGCAAAGCCCTGAGCCAGGCCCCTTAATGGCTGTGGGGCACGCAAGAAACAGGCGGTTCACGTGAGCCTTACTCTGTCTCTATCTGACATGGCAAGCGGTGGGGGAGGGGGCGAGGCAGGGGGAGAGGAGATGGGAGTTTTCTAATGATCTTCTTTAGTTAATAGGCACAAGTTGTTAGCTTGATCTGAGAAGGCCTCTTTCCCCGTGTGCCAATTCCACCCCCTCTTTTTTGTAATGGGTTTCGTTCCCACAGCTAATGTACTGCGTAATGAGGCCGGAGGAAAGCAGAATGCTCTGGGGTAACGATACGGAGCCTCCTGGGCCCTGACAAAGGACAGAGTGAGCCTGGCTGGATGGTCTCAATGACAGGGTCCAGGCTCCTTTCAGCCCTGCTGAGTCCAAGCCTCCTGCCAGGGCTTATGTGCGGCACAGCGTCACAGTTGGGCCCTGGTGTAAACCCTAAGGGGTCCGGTGCAGGACAAGCCCCTTCCAAGCCAAGTTCATTTCTTTTTCTAAGCTCTGATCCAACCTTTCTCCATCTTCCTCTTGGTCCTCCAGCTGTTGGTTCACAGGCCTTTTGCCTTCAGGATGGGGTATACTGGCCCACTGTGTAAAAAAAAAAAAAGTACCCCTGACCATTCTGCCAACATTGACCAGGCTTCCAATGGAAACATGAGAGCACACACTTTGGATGGGCAAATATCCAGTAGTCAGGGTAGCCATAGTAAGGAGACTTCATCGTCTCCATCACTTCCATGTCCTCCCTCCTGCGTATCTCGAAGCACTTCACTCAGTAGAATGCCAGCAACATCTGTGCGGTCTTTTCTCCACCAGACCCATGCCTCTTGGTTGCCCTGTTCCTCACCCCAGCCTTCCACCATGTACACGGAGTTGAAATGATTTCCTCAGCAGTGAAACAGATCACTGCTGAGGCAGGAGGTTTGAGAGTTGGAGGCAACATAGTGAAACTGTCTCAAAACAAATAAGCAAACCGAACCAAAAGGGTTAACAGTTGGAGACCTTCAGTGAGAGGTAGTTCACACTGATTGAGTGGGGGGTAGCCGGTGTGAGGGTCCCTAGTAGATGAGTATGATGATTATTTGCTTATTTACTTATCCGTAGGGCTGAGGGTGGAACCTGTGTCCTCTGCAGTTTACAACCTACGATTTAGTCTTCCTAGTACTTTATGGCGGTGCTTTATAAAACACAGGAATGTCATCTGGAACTTTCAGAGGAGGAGCCTGGGTTGCTTGGGGTAAGGTTACAAGGTAACACAGTCAGTGCATGTTAGAAAAAGTTCCCCCTACCAGGACTTTTCCTACTGCCCTCCAGGTCTACAAGAATCCACCGGTGTTAGAGAAAGGAGTGCAAATGGCAGTGGTAAAGGACAGGAGAAACAACAAAAGGCTTGTTTGCTGTCTTCACAAACCTGTAACCTGAGGTAACTGGAAGTTTGAACAAGCTAAAATGTCAAATAAATAAAATGACTGAGCTTTTATTGAGTAGATAGTAAATGTGTGCTTATTGGTAATGAACACTGGTTTGGTCTTCTTTTACCCCACCTGTGTTACGCATGTATTTCCCATGGGAATTCTATGAATTGGATGTCGTCCTGTCCTCAGAGGTCTCCTAAACAGACAATACTACCGAGAAGTACAAATGTTCCTAGGGGCAACTTAAAAAAAAAAAGAGGCCTGGCAGCGGTGGCGCATGCCTTTAACCCCACCAGTAGGGAGGCAGAGCTAGGCAGATTTCTGTGAGTTCGAGGTCAGCCTGGTCTATAGAGTGAGATCCAGGACAGGCATCAAAACTACACAGAGAAACTTTGTTTTGGAAAAAAAAATCTGATGATCCCACATAGGTTAGTGAAGAAGGGAGAGGAGGACATTTCCCCACTCCTCTGAGGCTGATAATGGGTTCCAACTTGGGCATCTGGCAATAACAGTCACAGACTGTCCAAAGACGCATGGCTCTGTATGGGTCTCATTTCTCACACTCTCAAACAAGTCTCCAATTGTCTTAGGGAACTTGCCTAGTCTCGGATACTCCAGTCTGCTTCCTTACCCTGAGAGGTGGCCTTGGGGTTGCTGGAAAGTTCTCTACCTGAGAGGCTCTTCTCACTGACTGTTTATTTCTCTGCCTCTGGGAAGAAATGGAGCATGGCTCTCTCTAAGTACAATAGACACCGCATTGCAGACCCAGCACCACCTTGTTCCACCTTAAGGACTTTGTACATGCGTTTCTTTCTGCCCCATGGTATTCACATGACTACCCCTCCCCATTCAGGTCTCTACTAAAATGTGTCCTCCCTGGGGAGACAGTCCCCTTATCGAAACAGCCACCTCCGATCCTGCTACTCCCTCACCCTGGTTTATTATCCTGGTTTTTTTTTTTTTTTTTAATGTCTTATCACCACCTAACACTGTGGTATCTATTTCCTTGTCTGTTTATTGCCTCCACTGAAGGGAAGAACTTCATCTTTACTGAGCTCTACAGTTGCTAAGAAAGTGACTGGATGTCATAGGCTGTGTGTTGTTCCATGATGAATGAATGAGTGACTCAGTGGATGAACATATACCCAGAATTCCCATTCCTTACCTCACTCACTATTAATAACCAAGGCAGACCAAAGAATGAGTGTCCAAATGACCCTTTCCATTCACTATCCTTCACTTCAGGCACTGGTTCTAGATGTACTGACCGCTCCCTCTGGTTTATTTATGAGCATAACAGTTCACATTTTTACCATCGTTCATGGGAACAGTACAACCTGGATGATTAAGTGCCTGTAACAGGAAGGCACCTAGCATATGGCAATTGCTTGCTTAACATTTGTTCACCCACTGTCATTACAGTGTAACCCCATTCACCAACCTCCCCACAGCAGCCAGATGAGTCATCACCAGTCCTGGCTGCGCAGTGCCAAGTTCTGGACTAGGGGTTTCACATAGGTTGTCTTGCTTCCTCTTAAGAGTCACAAACGGTGGGCATTCTCATGTGCTACAAGGCCACAGTTAGTAATTTGGATCCTAATGCTGATCTGAGTCGGTTTGACTCCAGACTCCACCTTTTGGCCCTAAAACCATATTGCTGCACTGGTAGAGACACGCCTTCCCACCTGCTCCCAGGTCAGGCCTGGTTTGTTAAACACACATGAAAAAAAAAAAAAAAAAAAGAATGAAGGACTAGCCTGAGATAACTTTCAGG
Organism: Peromyscus aztecus; assembly: GCA_902168405.1. Lineage (NCBI taxonomy): Eukaryota > Metazoa > Chordata > Mammalia > Rodentia > Cricetidae > Peromyscus > Peromyscus aztecus. Next base: position 18,667 of record CABHPQ010165262.1, on the reverse strand, counting down.
TATTTTAGCATTCTGTGTTCTACAACTCCGTGTCTCTCCGGTATTGATGGTGTCTCCATTCCACCATTTACCATGACCTCTTTGAAAGGCCTTAATGGTGCCCCACCCCCTCCTTCACCCTTTCTACGTCCCTCTTTCCCTTTTATGCCAAGTGCCACCGAAAGGCCATGCACCTCTGATAGGCACCCCCTCATCAGAAACCAGCAATGTTCCTTGCACTTAGCCTCATCCTGTTCTTGGTTTCGCCCAGAGCTGTTGCCAAGACTTCCCACCTTGCAGGTCTGGCAAAGATAACTCCTTTATGCTAGGCCTTGGTTATCAGAAATGAAGTGAGAGAGTTTCCATTGATAACCCCATGTCAATCAAGCCCAGGCAGCCTCTCCATCAGTTATCTGAGTTAAGGACTCAACCAGTCTCCCGCCTCCAAAGCCTATGCTGGCAGTCACTAGCAAAGTGATCTTCCCACTTGGTTAGGAGAGAAGGTGCTGGCATGCTAAGTCGTAAGTGCCAGAAACACTATGGAGCCTCACTGGTTGGGAGAACAGACAGGAGTTCATGATCCATTTAAAACGTTTGTGTGGGGAAAGCTGAGATGGGCCCCTGTCTCCCTTACCACTGATGCTTGCAACAGCTGAGGAATCTTAACCTTTCACAGACGCTCAGCTTGGCGCCCAAATCTTCCAGCCTTTTCTTTCCATTGTCATAGTCATGTTCATAGAAAAGCATAAATCCTGCTTTGTGAGAAGGGAGAGTTTCCGGATCTTTTCAACAGGTCTTGAGAGTTCTGCTCGACCTTGGGTTTGGAGCAAGAGATGGAGTGTGAGCTGTCTGTTTTCTCTTCCTCCAAGTCCAGGGTCATGGTGAGTTTCTCACAATTCCTTGTGAAAGGAAGAGGAAAATGCAGTACAGAGGCGGCCCTTAGCCTCTTCATGGAGCCTATCACACCTGAAGTGCTAGGAGCCTTCCCTTAAGAAGAGGCTGGGATGATGAATCCACACACAGATCCTCCCGTCTACACACACACACACACACACACACACACACACACACACACACACTTCTGCCTTCAAAGTCAAGGTCCTGTTGAACACTCAGGAAACCACAGTCACGGGCTCTTATAGTTATTTTAGAAGAAGGCATCATTGTGGAAGTAGTGGAGCATAAGCTGGATTATGTGATCCAAAGCATCTACCATGAGGGTTCTTGGTAGAATGATGAAGTTGCAGAGAATCCTGTAAATTACATGGGAAACTAGAGGCTGGGCATGTGTGGTTTGCTAGAGTGGTAAAGAGTAAGGACACCAGGATCTATGAAGTAGCTCAGCTGGTAAAGGCACTTCCTGCCAAGCCTGATGACCTGCGTTCGATCCCTACACTCTAAATGTGGAAACAGAGAACCAGCTCCACCGTTTGTTCTCTGACTTCCACCTGTGTGTACATACAAAAGCCTCACTCACCATACCTGTCGGTCTCACCTACACTTTCCTCTTATCAGGTGAAATCTGGCCGGATGGTGGTGGTGCATGCCTTTAATCCCAGCACTCTGGAGGCAGAGGCGGGCAGATCTCTGTGAGATCGAGGCCAGCCTGGTAAACAGAGTGAGTTCCAGAACCGTCAAGGCTACACAAAGAAACCGTGCCTCAAAAAACCAAACAATAAAAAAAAAGTGAAATCTGGTTTGGGCATCATGGCAGATTCTTTTAATCCCAGTACTGGGGAGGCAGAGGCAGGTGGATCTCTGTGAGTTCGAGGCCAGTGTGGTCTACATAACAATTTCCAGCACAGCCAGAACCATACCATGAGAACTTGTGTTAAAAATAAGAAGTCATCGAGCTTCATCAAAGGCTTTTCTCAGGCAATCATGGAAATAGAAACCAACCGCATTTTGCCACTACTCCAATAGCCCTCCAATGTGTGGGCTCCCTAAACTGGACCACATTAACAGAGAAACACCCACTGAAATCCCGCCACCCTCTCCAGACAGGAGCATCGCTCCTCCACTTCTTGCAATATACTCAGAATCCTGGGAAAGCTGCTCTGATTGCCCCTGTGGTGAAGTCAATGTATTGGCCTATCTCACCTGATCACCCAGTGATTAAGCCACTAATTGTTAAACACTATAGTGTAATAAAAGTCACCCATTTCCTCCGCGGTCCGAAGTGCAACCTAAGTGTGATATTGCCCTGTTAGCTTATTATACTTGAAGCCAAGGTGATCCTATCTAAAATCTTAGCCAAAAATGTCTGCCCCCAAACCTTGGGTCATCCTGGCTCTCCTCCCTTTGTTCAATTCGCCACAGTCTACTGATATACCAGTGGCCTTCTGCCTTTGACCAATGGGTCCATTCTCCATGACGAAGATTTGGAATAGCTAGTGTGTGCATCTTTATTTCCTGCTGGTTGTTGTGTGGCATGACCTTACAGAAGCCAAAACATTCTGTGCAGATTATAATGATGTAAACAAACATCTGTACAATGTAAGGATACCCTAAAAACCTAGAGGAGCCCCGTTTTGTGCAGTGAGACAATCCCATGAACCAGGTAATATGTAGGAGCTCACCTGCTCTTCTGCAAGCTGGATTCTGGGAGACCATAGTCTAGCAAGATGCTGCCCATGCTTGCTTATCAACGGGCATCATTGCTTAATCTATCCACTGCTTCTAAACACCCAAGAGGGATGTGAATTCCACACTGCTGAAACAGCTGCAGCAGCTGTCTCTCGGCATCTGCCATGGAGGACCTGGCCCCATTTCAGGGAGGGTTCCCTGAGGCCGAAGATGACGAGATTCCAGGGGGATCAAGAGGGCCAGCTGGGGCTGGAGGGAGAGGCGCAGAGAGAAACTCCAGCAGAGACAGAACACAGAACGGGAAGGAGTCTTCAAAAAGCAGGTCACCCTCCATGAGAATAGGAAGGATGAAGAATGAGAAGAGTGGCCTCAAATGAAGGCTCAAAACATCCAGGATTTACTCTGGCAAACCTCAAGTTCTCAAGGACACCTTCCTGCTACTATTTTGGCCACCAGGGGGCTCCTGTATTCCAACAATATTATGGAAAAGTGACAAATGTTTCCAGTATTTTCCTACACACAAACCTGTACCATCAGCAATCTTTGCCTTTGTGGGGGACCTGGAGATTCCATTTGGACTTGTATGCCGTGTCCCGGGTGAGAATAGACAGAAACCATCAACATCTTCGCTCTATTTCTCTTTCTTAAATGGAAAACTGCTCCTGTGCTGTAACAATCTACAGCCAGGATCAGGCTAGGGAGAGGGAGACGTTTCTAGCAAACAAGGCATGCGACTGTAGAGATAAAATTATGTTTAGTTGGAGAGGACATGACCGCATCTTAGGTACACTACCCTGGTGGTGCTCTGAGAAAACAGTACGTGTCTATTTGATAAAAGGCTCCGGTTAATGTACCACTTCTGTTCATGTCTAGCTACATGTCCTGGGCCTAAGCCCCATATCTCACAAGTTTGTTTATCTCTTCCACAAAATGGGAGTGTTTTCAGGCCATAGATTGGATATGAAAATCGGCAATGTCTTTGAAGGGGTTGGGTTGGCAAATGGCCAATGCTCACAGTTCTGTCATTCACTCAAATGTGACCTACAATGACACAAACACAGCCGGTGGTACCGACGCCAGTGCCGAACTGGGCATGCTCCGTCTGAGGACAAGAGGATGCTGTCATACCTGCCTCCAAACATCTGAAGGACTAACGCATAGAAGGCAGATTTGAATATTTCAACCTTACCCCAAAGTAGAAATTAGTCTCCTGGGGGAAGCAGTGATCAAACTTGATGATCAGGTGAGTGACCTAAGGAGAAAAATCTTCAAAAATGCATGGAGAGATAAGTTAGCTCACATCTCCAGTCCTGAAGGAAACGGTGGATGAGCCATGTAAAGAGGCCTCTAGCAAGGATTCCTGCATCAGACAGACTTCCATGATGCTTCTGGGACAAGAATGGGAGGAGGGTCAGATGGTGTCCCAAGCTCTCATGAAAAGCAGCTCTGGAAGGGAATTGGGGCGTCTCAGAAATCAAGCGTGGCAACAGTCTAGAGAGACTCGGATGTGTGTATCCTCGCCTCAGGGTTTTAGCTACAAACAGCGATAATATTATCAGAGTTTGTTGAGCATCCAAGATGCCTCACTCAGGGCTCGGCTCACAGTGTTACTTCAACCGTGGTGAATTGCTCTTTATATTATGGGCAAGGAACCAGCTGAAATCAAAGGAACTGGAGAAATCCCAGCTTCTATAGGAAGGATGCACACTTCCGTGGAGTCCAAAGAGCAGCCTTGGGTATGTTTGCTCTGGGGGTGTAACTGAGAGGCTGTATCCCTGGTTATGTAAACTGAACTGGGAGCTGTCTGTACTGTATACACGGGGCTGGGTGTGGGTACAGATAGGCGAGGAGGACGTGGGTGTGCTCAACATGAATCAAATGTGTACAATGTCAGTTACCTTAAAAAAGGAGCCGGCTGGACTAAGTTGTCCCGCATAGCTTTTCTCGGGAGCCTCAAGTGATGTTTCTTCTCGTCCTGCCTTGTCCAGGTCCTTCCTTCAACCTGCACACACTCCTTCACTGTAAGAAATCTGCCCCTCCCTCCTTGAGAAGGATGGTGAAAATCGAACCCCCCAGTCAAGGGCTCTGCCTAACCACCTTCAAATACCCTCACATGCCTGGCAAGGAGCAGCACAGTGAACAGCTTCAACCGCATCTAAGGCTACCAGGAGAGACACATGGAAACTCTTAGAGACAGCTCTAAATCACCAGGTCTGTGGCCAGGCAGGTGGTAGCCAGGCACTCTCCAGTTTTTCTGAAGTCAGCCAAAGACATGTGTTAGCATGGGGGCAAGGAGCATCCACACTACCCCCCCAAAGCTCCCCTATGCTCCAGTCTGTTAGGGCATTGGCAATTCTGGTCGTAAGAGGGTCCACAGTCGCCTTCTTCTGGGCTTTGAATGTAAGGCCACTCACTACTTACTTGCAAGGATGGCCACTCCCGTCCGTATCCACCAAGCTGATGCTTAGAAGCCAGTCTCTGCATACACTATACCCCCAAAATTTGGACCTCAGTAATTGTGTAATGTCCTACCAGAAGAGTGGAAAGTGACTATCATATTTAAGTCATAGGGTCATAAATTGTTCTAGGGCTGTGTGGGGCTGCAGCAGACACTGGAAGGGTCCAAGCCACCTGTCCTGTTTGCATGAACTTCCCATAGTTTCCTCTCTACCCACCCTTCCTGATTCAGCCTGAAAGATCTGCAAACACCATGGGTGACAGATAATTTTTAGGCAAGACTCCAGTAAGTCCATTTTATAGCACGATGCAGAACACACATAATCACATTAGCACATGTGTGGCATGGAGCATACACATGCATGTACTTTGAGGTCTTCTGTTCCGTTCTGTAATCATCGATTCCATTTTTAAATGTTGATTATGACCTGACTTTCACTCTACAACCAGAAGTTTAAAGACAGCGTCCTTCACCGCTGATCTTTCCCAACAATTCGAGCTGCTCTCCACTCCCTGTAAATGAGGGCCAGCCGCTTTACCACAGCGAACAATGCATCCAGCTTCAGTTTGGTCAACCACCTGAGCTACCCGCACATCTGGCACCTGACCGCTGTGTACCCCATTCCTCCCGGCCTGCACATCTGTGAAGTATCCCAGACGCCAGTCCTCTGAAAGCTGTTTTGTCTGCCCCAGCAGAACCAAACTCCATTATGCTCCCATAGTCTTCAGGAATTCTTTCTTTTTTAATGTACCACAAAATGACTGCCCGAACCTGATTGTGGCTTAGATTCATTTTCTTTCTTTTTTTCCTTCCTTCCTTCCTTCCTTCCTTCCTTCCTTCCTTCCTTCCTTCCTTCCTTCCTTCCTTCCTTCCTTTCTTCCTTCCTCCCTCCCTCCTTCCCTCCCTCCCTCCCTCCTTTCCTTCCTTCCTTCCTTTCTTCCTTTTGTGTGTGTGTGTGTGTTTTGTCTTTCGAGACAGGATTTCTCTCTGTGTAGTCTTGGCTGTCCTGGAACTTGTTCTGTAGACCAGGCTGTCCTCGAACTCACAGAGATCCACCTGCCTCTGCCTCTGCCTTCCGAGTGCTGGGATTAAAGGCGTGCGCCACCACTGCCCTGCTCAGGTCTGTTTTCTATGTCTGAATTTTTAGGAGAGGTGGAGGGAGGAAAGGAAGGAGAAGATGCAGGTGAACGTGGAGGTCAAAGGTTGATTGATGTTGGCTAGCTTCCTCAATTCCTCTCCTCCATCCTACTTTTTAGGCAAGGAACTGCCCTGGAGTTCATTGATTTGGCGAGCCTGGCTGGCCAGCAAGCTCTAGGGGTCCTCCTGTCTCAGCCTCCCTAGTGCTGTGTTACAAATGCTGGCTTTTCACCAGGGCACTGAGGATCTGAACTCGGGTCCTGACACTTAACACTTCACCAACTGCACCACCTCCCCAGCCCAGTGAATTAAATAAAGAATCCTTCTTCCCTTCCTCCTGTTCCCTTCCTCCTGCCTCAGTGACGCTCAGAACTCCTCACAGGAGAGAGGGGAAACGGCCAGTCCGGTTTGGCTTTGTTTCCTTTTAGACATGCAGTCTCATCACCAGTGTCTTCAAACTTGTCCAAGGTACAGCATGATTTGTTGGACTCCCGGGAGACTGGAAGAAGCCAGCTGAGGTGGAGAAACCAAAACAGGGTGAGAATGGTGGCCGGCTCAAGCTGCCAAGGCAGGGCAGGCACTGGTAGGAGGACATGAAGAAAATAACACTGCTTCCCAGGCTAACAGCGAAACCCTGCCCCCGAACAAACGCCATGTAGCCTGCTGCAGCCTCAGCTTGTGGGCAGCACACACCCAACTTCTAGCCATTCATGGAGCTTGATGAACAGTGGGTTACCTTGTCTACTTAAAAATAATAGCCAAGGGCTGGCAAGGTGGCTTGGAGAGTAAAGACACTCACTGCCAAGTCTGATGACCTGAGTTCAAGACCCAGAACTCACAGGATGGAGAGAGACTCCTACAAGTTGTTTTCTTGCTGCCATACACAGCATCTCCCCCAAATAAATAAATAAATAAATAAATAAATAAATAAATAAATAAATAGATAGATAAATAAATAGATAAATAAAATAAAATAAAATAAAGAAACAAGCAAGCAATGGCACATATATTATTATTCCATTTAATTATGGAGGTCAGGGCTTGGGAAGGTGGGACACTTTAAGAGGTCAAGTCGATAAACTTCTCACCCTACAGCTAGAGAAAAAGAGACCAAGGCAGGCCAGTAACTTGCCCATGGTCACACCTGATTAGCCGCAGAGTACAGAGTTCTTTATGGCAAACCATGCCGGCCACACACAGAAGCACCCAGTGCCCCCATGTTCCCCGGGATGCACGCTTCTAAGGGCCGCGCTCTGCCCAGCTTGCAAAGCCCCCTCAATGAGGCAAAGCACTGCCTGCCTTGACTGCAGAGAGAGGCTTCCCAAGCCATCAGCCCTGCCCACAATGCTCTGCCACATGCCACATGCACTAATGGTCTCTTCGCAGTATTGTGGCCGTTACCAAGCGCCTAAGCTATTAACTCACCACCAGCAGGTGCCAAATTGCCTCTTCTTCTGCACAAGATGTTCATTTAAAACCAAATTACACGTAAATCCTCAAGTGCCTGCTTATTTCCTTCAGCCCTTAGCCTTTGGGCGCGGCCCCCACCCCTTCTGCACCTGGCTGCTGGGTGTCTCTGAGATGACATGTGACATCTGTGCAGTTGGGCTGTGTGGACCTCAGGCTTCCAGAGGGACACACGTAGAACTGGAAGGATGTTTAGGGACGCTTCCACACCCAACCTGACCCTCTTCAGTGGAAACTGAGGCCAAGAATGCAGCAGGGGCTGGCTTGCCCAAGCAAGCTGGGAAGACCAAACTAGCATTAAGACGTTTGCCTTGCCAAATAGGAATCTAAGCTTGGGGAGGTGGGAGGTGACCACCTCTATGCTGATCCAAGCCTGGAATCGCCATGAAAGGGGCGGGAGGCAGACCCCGGGCAGCAAGCCTTCTTATGCACTGTGCCCCTGCCTGGGTGTCCCCTGGGCCAAGTGTGCAAAACTGAAGACGCAATGGGGGTGGGGTGGGGAAGCTGGGGCAAAGAGGGCTGGGGTCCTGACCCTGCAGAAACCAGCTCTGAGGAGCGCCCCCACCCTAGAGTCAAAGGGGCCTCTAGTTGGGGAGCCCCCGGACAAGGTCCGAATGCCTTTCCCCATTCAGTAGGATTATCCCTTTTGAATTGTTGGGGGCGGAAAAAAAAAAAAGCTACAGCTAGCGAACCCTGCCTGACAACACCGAAGGAATTTTTCCCAGGGATCGGTCGAAAGCTGACTCACATTTAAAGACTTGCCCAAAGTGGTCATGCCCCTCTGAGCAAATACCACAGGAATGTAAAACCTCGCTCCCCGCGGCCTCCGGCGGCCGCCCATTGGAGCGGCGCGGCGCCTCTTGGGCCGCGCTCAGCCAATCGCAGCGCCGCGGCGCCGGGTTGCTAACCCGGCTGCGGGTCCGCGGCAGGCGCGGGCCGGGAGCTGTCACCGCTTGTTTCCTGTCCCGGGGGCGGGCGTGCTGCGGGTGGGAGGCCCTGGCTGTTTGTTTAGGCAGGTAAGGGGAAGAAAAAGATCCAAGGCGGAGCCACCTACCCGGGAGGCTGCCGTAGGGCCTGGGAGAGTGCAGGCTACGGGCCGGCTGGGGTGCATTCCTGGGCTGCCGCCCCGCGCTTCCTCCCCCACCCCACCCCCATCCCCGGCCTGGGCGACCCCTCCGATGTCAGGATGCTTGCAAGCCCCGCACCCATTAGTCATTCCGTTATACCAACAATGCCCCAGAGGGCAAGCGGGCTGGGCATCACTCCTAAGAAAGGAAAGGGTTTTGGCCTGGCCAGTGCCAGATCCACAAATCAGCGTGCCATTTTCAGTTGAGACAAGGGTCCCTCTCTCTGTAGCCTAGGCTGGCCAGGATCTCACTAAAGAGCTCAGGACAGGGCCCAGAATTTGTGAGGGATTTTTCTGCCCTGGCCTCCAAAGTGCCCGAAGGATTATAGGCATGAGCCACCCATGCCCAGCACAACTGTAGCTCTGGTCTTTGTTTTGTTTTGGCTTTGCTGTTGGTTTTGAGATGGTGTCTCATGTATCTCAGGCTGGCTTTCAACTTGCTGAGGATGACCTTGAACTTGGATCCTCCAGCCTCCGCCTTCTAATTGCTAGGATTGCGGGAGTGCACCAACCACACTTGGTTTTATGCAGTGCTGGGGATGGAACCCAGGGTCTCCCGCATGCCAAGCAAGCACTCCACTGCTGACCTAGAGCTTCCAGCCCTTATTTGCTCATCTCTAAAATGAGATGTGTAGGCTGACCACCTTTCCACTCCCTGGCTCAAAGTCTGGTTCTTATCTGGAGTAAGAGAGAAACGCTGAGGTTTGATTGTAGTTCTTCAGTCCTGATTTCCCATGGAACAGCCCAAGTGCTTTTTTATTTGGCCCGTGGCATCTAGCCAGTGACTCAAAACGGGGTGTCCTCTCTTCCCTTCCAACCTTCCCTCTGTCCAGCTGGATGCTTCAAATCCCTTCTCCTCCTCCAGCTTCTTCCTGCTGCTAGCTTTTACACCACCTGTCCATCACTTAGATCCTCCACTTCACCTTGTCCATCCCTCATGCTCCAGGTCTCTGCAGACATGGCCCATTCTCTCTGCACCCTAGTTTTACCTAGGCCCTCTGCTGTTTTGTCTGTGACACTCTGAGGTTCTTGGTCACACGCATGTCCCAAACTGCAGTTGTAGTTTCTTCTGTTAGACAAAACAGAGGCCTCTTTTGCCTTAGTTTGTATCACCTCTTCAGTTCCTAGCACTGGGTAAGTATTAGGTTGAAGTTATTTTCAGATAAAAAGCCTCAGAGAAGTAAAGAACGTACCTAGTTCACAAGTGAGCCTATGGAAGCTTAGAGGGGCTAGGCAAGGGGCACTAGAATCTGGCTCTGCTCTCTTGCATCTGTTAGAAAATTAGACGATTGAATAATGGACCTCAGGGATCACAATTAAATAAATGCTCACACAAATACCTGTCTCGTGTAGGTAAGATGACTTTGTCCCTGCCATCCAAGGGCCTTTCCAGACCGAAGAAAGGTCCATCCGTGTATTCACTCAGCAGATATGGTGGAGCATCTAACATGAGCTGAGCGTCCCAGTGGTAAATGAACTTCTATAGAGAGGACCTTACAGAGAAGTGTGAGACTAGAGAACACTTGCCGTCCACGGCCTCCCTTTAAGCCAGTCCTCTGACTTAAAGGGATCCAGATATTTTCTTCATTTTCACGCCTAATCTGAAGTAAGCTTAGCTTGTTCTTTTTCTTAGACTAAAAGATGGGTTCCCCAATTCTCTCTCTCTCTCTCTCTCTCTCTCTCTCTCTCTCTGTGTGTGTGTGTGTGTGTGTGTGTGTGTGTGTGTGTGTGTGTGTGTAAATCATAGCCAGTTTGGGGCCAGCCCGGGCTACATGAGACCGTTTTAAAAAACAAAAACCAAGTATATCATTGCTGTTCCTTTAGGTTAGCAATGAGGTGTGAGAGGCAACCATGGCTATTTCTATAGATGGGTGCTCAGGCAAGCAAGTTTTATAAATGGCAAAAGACTTTTCTGGGTACCATTCTCTTAGCCAGGATCTAGAAGCTAGGTGACTGTAGAAAGAGTTTTCTTTGGACTGCCAGCTCACAAATAGTGACACAGAGACTTATTATGAAAGCTCAGCCTTAGCTTGTCCCACTAGCTCTTATAGCTTAAATTAACCAATTTATTTTTAATCTACATTCTGTTGCATGGCTTGTTACCTCATCTCTCTGTACTGTCCACGCTGCTTCCTCCCCATCTGATTGGCGACTCCACCTTCTTCCCAGAGTTCTCTCTCTGCCCGGAAGTCCTCCCTATACCTCCTGCCTAGCTGTTGGCCATTCAGCTTTTTATTACACCAACCACAGCAAGACATTTTTACTCACATTTCCACAAATTATACAAATATCCCACAGCAGTGACCGTCACCCTCAACACATAGACACACACACACACACACACACTTATACTTACACATTCCATGACAACCACCAACTGGCTAAGTGAAACTGATTTACAAGGGAGGAAAGGAATGGTGGTACCCAGCATGAAGGAAGCGCACCTGGCTCTTGGTCCTGCCTGAATGCTTTCCTGCAATGAAGAACTGGCCACACTGTTTTCCCCCTTCTCTAGGTCAACTGATGTTTTGGGGCATGTGCTGTGCACATGCGCTATACAATAGGAAACAAATATCTCTGGTCTCTGGCCTAAGAAGCTTGCAGTCCCAGTCTGAGCTGGGTCATTCATATCTGTTAGCTCAGCGCTAGGGAGGCTGAGGTGGGAGGATTCAGTTCAAGTCCAACCTGGGCTACAAAGCAAGACCCTTCCTGGATAATATAATAGAAAGCTAGTGTGGGAAAGACTGGTATAACCATCTACCAATCCAATTAAACTCCAATCAACCCGTACATCCATTGTCACAACTGAACCAAGCCTTAAAGAGTGACTACTTCAGTGAATAAAAATCCCCTGGAGGCAGGAGGGATCTTGCACAGCTAAGGATCTGGAGGAAAGAGATGGAGATGAGAGGCCACCGAGGCCCAAGGTCCTGCAGAACTGTATAGGACAGGTCCTCCATTATGATCCTAAGAGCAATGGTGCCTACTGGAGGTTCCTGGGGTGAGGGGAGCCATAAACCTAAGTGACCCTTGACATACATGCTGACATATTTGGGCTTCTCTCCTCTTTTCCTAGATCTAGGCCTTGCTTAATTCTCCATAGCACCAGAACCTCTTCTCACAAATACCAGAACCTCTTCTCAGAAATCAGGTGACCGCGCTACAGTTAGGCAGTTAGGCAAGAATAGATAATCCTCATATCAACATTCCCTGCTGGCTGAACAACCCATGATTAAAGTCCCCTCCCTACTTGCACCCCCCTTTGCCCCCCCATATATGCCTTAAGAGGAAAATAAAATTTTAGAGCTTGATCAGACATCCTGTCTTGCTCTCATTCTTTGTGTCTCTTGTCCCTCTCATTTGCTGGCCCTCCCTTCAGGTTCCTGTTGAAGAACCCACTGGCCGGGGCACTGGGGTGAGGGTTATAGGATTCAGTTTTGGATTCAAAGGTGTGGCTCAGAGGTACAATGCTTCCTAAAAATACATAATTGTGGTTGATATATTGTGCACCCCAATAAACTTACCTGGGGGTCAGAGAACAGAACAGCCACTATATTAAACATAGAGGTTAAGCAGTGGTAGTATACGCCTTTAATCCTAGCATTCCAGACACAGAGGTCCATCCGGATCTCTGCGAGTTCAAGGCCACACTGGAAACAGTCAGACATGGTGACACACACCTTTAATCCCAGGAAGTAATGGCAGGAAGCAGAAAGGTATTTAAGGTGTGAGGACCAGGAACTAGAGGCTTTTAAGCTTTTAGTTTTTAGTAGCAGTTCAGCTGAGATCCATATGGATAAGGACTCAGAGGCTTCCAGTTTGAGGAAACAGGATCAGCTGAGAAGTTGGCGAGGTGAGGTTGTCTGTGGCTTGTTCTGCTTCGCAGATCTTTCAGAATTCACCCCAATATCTGCCTCCAGGTTTTTTTTAAATTATTGGTAAGACCGTCTAACAATTCATGTTACACGTATCTAGCCCCAACAACCCCCCTACACACACACACACACACACACACACACACACACACACACACACACACCACATAAATAAAGTATTTTAAAATCACTACATTTGGCATGAGGCATGGATGAAGTGGGCTGAGAGGCAGAGCAGAGGTCAGCAAACAGGTTAGGAAGGGAGACCTGATGGGGTCTTGAATCATGAGATGATGGCAGAGAATTCATCCATATGGAAGGGTCTTCAAAGCCATTTTCCTCATCCTCCATCTCCATTTCCCTCCAGGACAATATGTGTGCCAGATCAGAAAGCCCAGATCTTTCTCCTGGGACTGAAGGAGACTGGGAAATATTTGCTGGCCTTATTACTGTCTGGAGTTCAGAGTGTCCACAGGCCCAAGGGGCTGTAAGGCTGACCAGTGCAGTAGAGTATCTTGGAACCATTTTCTTATGGATCTGCCATCATCTTACGTTGTCACCTGCTTGGGACACCTGGTGGAAGGTGGCCCAGCCTTTGTCTTAGACTAAGTTCCCAGAAAGAGATAACTCCTGGCCCCTTGAGTGCTCCTTGTGATTACAGCAGGGGTTTGCCACCTACAGTCTGGACCCTGGGCAAAGCAGGTAGAGAGGCTGTGGTGAGTGTTTCTGTTTCGAGGGTTTTTCATGTATAACCCCGGTTCACTGAAGTCTTGCCAGGCTCTTCTCATAGGCTGTGGGCCAATCTTGCTCCTTCCTGCTTATTGTTCCGGAGGAGCCCTAGACATGTCCCTAGTCTGTTTCACTTTCGATTTCCGGGAAGAAACACACACACACACACACACACACACACACACACACACACACACACGTAGAAGTGTAGAGAGGTAGAGGTAGAGAAAGAGGGAGGAAGGAAGGGAAGGACGGGGAGAGAGAAAGAGAGAGAGAGAGAGAGAGAGCGCTGTCTCAAGGCTGCAGAGAGAACTGATCACCTGCTCTCTGAGTTTGACCTCAGAGGTCATGAGCCTTGCATACAGAAGAGTTGTGTGTCCCGTGTTTTGCAAAGATGCCCATCTTTTTAAGATTCAGCACTTTCCTTGAACCCTTCTACTGACCTCTGGGGGCCATAGCTGCATGGGAAAAGGTGGAACTTGTGGTAGCTCTGAGCCTCAGCAGCAATCACAGAGACTTCCCTAAGCCACTTGGGACCAAGTAGCTACACATACACACACACACACACACACACACACACACACACACACACACACGCACGCACGCACGCACGCACGCACACGTCCTTGGCTTTCTGACTCTCTGGTCCCCAGTAGTCACTGGGCCCAAGAGAACCTGTAGGTTGCATTGATCTCCAGGAACTGAACATGCCATCACCCCTGGCTATGACTGAGGTGTGCATGGAAAAGCGGGGCAATGTATCCCCTTTTTCTACCAACAAAAGCACCTGTTGGAAGCTCTGAGATCCAGACAGCTGCCAGCCACTCATCAGCGCTGCGTGCAGCCAAGCATGGCCAGAAGGAGAGGGCAGGGCACCAGAGGGCTGTATCTCTGAGCTATCTACCAGGTCATAAAGCAATTAGCAGAAGGGCTTGGCCCTTCCCACAGTTTCCATTCATGCTTGCTTTCTTCTATTCATTCACCAGGCCAAGTAGTTGGAGGAGTTGCGCAAGGGCAGGGATCAGGGATCATATCGTATTCCCTTGTGTATTCTCACTGCCTTGCCCTGTGCCTGGCCCCAGACTCTCCAATGAATGGACTTATTCACCCGAGCATTCATTCAACAGGTGCTGAGCCAAGCCCTAGAGGGTGCAGAGAAAGTGAGGCACCACTACTGTTAGCCTTCCGGGAACTTAGTCTAGATGGGTAGACCCAGTGGCTCAGCAGGGATTTATTGAACTTGACCTGTAGGCCAGGGCTGCACAAGGTACAGCTAAGAAAGAGTGAGCAAGCCCCCAAGTCAAACAAGTCACCTGGATCCATTCTTCCAAAGGAAGTACCCACTCCCCAAATGGAGGTTTTCCCACAGGCCTTTGACTTTGGCCTGGCAGTTCGGACCACGCTTTCAGTTCTCTGGGGTCCTATAACCTACCCTCAGGAGTCTGTTTTCTGTTCATGAGGCTGTAGTGGTTAAGGTGGGGAGTTCTCAGTGCCAAGAGGGCTCCCAGCGCCTCTGGAGAGGGAGGTAAGCACTGGTTTTCTAGACTGCACTCGGAGGGAGCCTCATCAGGCCTCCACAGGTGAATGTGGCTTGCATTATGAAAACTTTGCTGTTTCTTCAATCTACAGAGATACCAGCAAACATCCACAAAGCAAAACTCTTCACTCATCCAACCTCCCAGTGGCCACTGAGCTCTTCATCACAGGTTAAGAGCATGAAAGAACTCAGAGAAGGCAATTCTTCTTCATGGGCGAGCGTAGGATGGCAAGCCAGTGATGCAGCTCTGGGTGTGACAATGCCAGCCCAGCCCTGGCTTTGGTGCGGCACCTGACTCTGGCATCTTCTCTTTTTATACCTCACTGAGTCCTTGCACCCAAGCAGCTCCTGCGTCTCGTTTCCTGGCTCTTAAAGAAATCCGAGACCTTCTGTCTCTTGCTCCAAGCCTTGACCTCTAGGCACATCCCACCCTGCTGGGCTGCCACTCAGAGATGGGTCCCTGAAGTCCCCCTTCTGTTTCCTGGGCCCACGGTCTCAGGTCAGCGGTCAGCGGTCAGGTTCTCCGGCCCCATCCCCTCCACGCTCCCTTCTCTAGTCTTGCAGCCTTGCCAGGCTCCTGCTGTTTTCTCATCTCCAGGCCCCTCACACCGCTTCCTTCCCCCTTTCATCCCTGCCCCCACTGGCTCCCACATCCTGCCCTGGGGCCCTCTGCCTGGCCCCAAGAAGTCTGTCTCCGCATTGTTCTCCACTTCCAACATTAGCATTCTCAAAACCCACATTTGCATTTTCATGGCTCCTGTCCCAGCCAGACAGGGGTACACTTTGATGCATATATATTTTGGAGAGGAGGCTTTCTCCTGCATAGCGGCTAATTTTCCACTTCCATTCAAGTGTATTCTTTGGTTCTGGCCTGATTTACTCAGGGCCAAGACAGGCTTTAGCCAGCACCTTTAGGCTATGCTGAGGCCTATAAGATGACAGAGAGACATCTCGCCTCCTGGGAACTCAGGGAAACAGACGTCTCACTTCCCACGCCTCCCCCGTCCTGCTCAGAACTTCAAAGCTTCCTGCAAGCTCCATCTGCAGCCCATGTTCTTCCCTCCCAGGCCCGAGGGCCTTGGCCTCCAGTATTTCCTAGCACAACTGCAAGGGCTGGAGCCCAAGGTCCCTAGCTCAGCTGATGGACAAAGTCAAGCCTTGGTGATCCTAGGAGGATGGGACAAAGGCACACTAGAGAGCCTAGTGCCCCATATGTCCCTGCTTATACCTACACCCACCCCACCCCTCACCCCACAAGCCAGAGTGGTTTCCCCTTACTTTAGAAGCTAGAGGAAAGTTACCAGGGGCTCTGGAAGCATTCTCATCTAGGGTCTAGGCTTTGAGATAAGTAAGTATTTCTATGCCTCTGGGCTACCTAGGCTCAGCTGGAACTGAGCAACCAAGTGCCAAGCAACAAATAGGAATGCCCTGACAGGTCTCCAGAGGTTTTAGGGCATTTTTTTTTTAAACAGAGATTTAGGGAATTGTGGTTTGCATGGCACAGCTCCTAGGGTTTCATCCCAACTTGAGAGTGATTTACAATTCTAGTCCATTGAGAAACCCTCAACATTCATTTCCACCTACAGCTGAGTTCTTTCATGCAATGGCCCCAAAGAGAATGTTATCCAAATGGCAAGGAGGAGATCCGGGTGCATTCTGGCTGGCATGGGGAAACAGAGTCAGGCAGTTGGAAACTTCTGGGCTCTGCCTCTAGGCAGGGCTGACTTGGACTGGCAGAACTTCTGTAAGGGAAACAAAGGAAGACCTTGACTTCCCTGGATTGGTCAGCATGCAATGACTTGCTTGTGAGTCTTCTGTTCTTGGCACCATGGAGGAGACTGGGATGATGCAAAAATAAATAGAAATCGGTCTGTTTTATATATATATATATATATACACACACATATATATATACACATATATATAAAATAGCTTCTAGTATAGAATAAATATAGCTATGCCTTATTCATTGCTTGCTTGTTTAGGTCTCCCGCCCCTTTGGGGCGTTATTTATTACTTCTGTTTGATAACAAGATCATATCTACATTTTACATGTTAGCAAGAGGCTATAGTTAAAGGATCCAAGTGTTATTATAATTTGGGGGGGGGGGTCCTGGCAGAGTTGCCTCATATCATTAGAGACGTCAAGGTCCCCTCTTGTAGTTCTTGCTCTTGTTAATAAAAGAATTTAATGGCTAGATGTGGCGTGCATGCACACATGCCTTTAATCCCAGCACTCAGGAGGCAGAAGCAGGCGGATCTCTGTGAGTTCAAGGATATCCTGGTCTACATAGCATGTTCCAGGCCAGTCACCGCTACACAGTGAGAGTATGTCTCAGAAGAAAACAAACGAACAACAACCATGACAAAAAGAATTAAACAAATTTAAAAAGAAACTTGAGGATAATCTAATTCAAATTTCAAAGAAACAATCCAAGTTGAGCAAGCTGTAAATCTCAGCAGCTCCCTGGAGATGGCAAATAGAGATGAGGACAAGAGAAAAGTCATGTTGTTTGAGTTATGTGTGCATGGTAGCCACGTAATGATGGCAGCCACGTGGAGGACCGGCAGCCACATGGCAAGGAGGGCAGCTTTGGGAAAGGACTGAAAGCCAAAAGTGTTAGGGGACCCGAGGTCAGAAAAGAAACAGGAGAAAAGGAAGCATTACACTTCTCTGAGTAATTCCAAAAAGAGGCAGGCTCACCAAGCTGCCTGCCTGGGGCTCTAGAAGAGATTACTCTAGTGAGGGGCATTCTGGGAAGGAAAGGCCATCATGTCATTAGAGGGATAATCATTCCTCCTATCTCTTTAGCATAGCTTTAGGAAAACCAGCCTTCTGGCCAGGTGAGTGACCTGCCCAACTAGATTAACTTTGGAATGTTTTGGGTCCCTTGGGCTGTTAGATCTCCTCCCAGGTCAGAGAAATAGAGTTCCTGAAGGGGCTCCACAAAACCCTGATCAAGGGCATTGCCACACAAAGTCACATGGCTAAGAGGCTGTAGCTTTTCCCGGCTCCAAATTACAAGGCTAGGGCAGACTCTAATACCTGGAGACATAAGATAGCGAAGTGGTCTGAGAACACATGGGAGGATTCACGTCAACCTTGGGACTCCAGCATGCTCCAGGAAGACCTGTTCTGCTGAAGGGTGGGCAAGTCTCTGGGCATAGGCTGAAACTGCATTGAAGTGTTGAAGAAATCAGAGTTCACTATGGAGTAAGAGACCAGAGTAGGGAAGAGTGGAAAATAGGCTGGGTACTAGAACGTGGAAAATTCTGGAGACATCCGATGTACTTCACTAAAGAGGTTTTAAAAGACAATTATATGAGTTTGAGGCCAGCCTGGTCAGAAGGAGTTCCAGGACAGCCAGGGAAACACAGAGAAACCCTGTCTTGAAAAACCAAAACCGGGGTGGTGGTGATGGGTGGGTGTTTATATGAGAAGACAGCTGCTGTTTCGGAAAAGATAGAAGACCTCGCTAAGACTCCATAGTGGCACAGTGGAACCAGGCCACTGAGGAAATCCAAGTGAGGATTCAGCTCAGCCTGAGAACAGCAAGGTGGCCAGAGGCACCTAACATGCTTTGGAGATGGAAGGAGGCACCTGGAGCATGATGGAAAGTGGGAACTAGAGACACAGGTTTGGAAATGGCCCATCTGGTCACCATCGAAGCTCTAGGGCTGGGCTGGGCCTGTAGCTCAGTCAATAGAGGGCTCACTTAACATGCATGGTGCCCTGGGTTATGTCTCCAGCACGGCATGGAAACAAATGTGAT
>CABHPQ010165261.1:29607-45385 GCA_902168405.1 Peromyscus aztecus | reverse complement strand
GATACCTATAACGAAGTTTCTGGAGACAGCTAAATACCCTCTTCTTTCGAGAAGTATCAGGTGAATGCCTAGTAGTCTCAGGCGTGACCATGACAATGTCACGGATCTCATGGAGTTTATTTTCTGTTGGGGGAGACAGTCAGTTAAACACCGAACCAAGAATACATAAATACATAAATCAAGATGAGTTTTCTAATACACAGTTCTGTAAGAGTAAAAATAGATTTAGGGTGAGCAGAAACTAACTAGGGCAAATTCAGAGTAGAGTATAAGTTTCCAGAAGAAACAGCGTGTGGGAAACTTAGTTTATTATCTTTTAAAAAACAAAAACACGCTGGAAGTGGTGGTGCACACCTTTAATCCCAGCACTTAGAAGGCAGGAGCAGGAGAATTTCTGTTTGAGACCCTGTCTGAACAGCAATCACAAAAAGATCACACACATACAAGAGGGATATGTAGGGACCTTTGCAAGATCTCTAAGACATTGAACAGATTTGTTCTTCTTTTTCCTTTAAGAAAAACAGGACCCCACTCAAGGACTCTTTTTTTTTTTTTTTTTTTTTTTTTTTTTTCGAGACAGGGTTTCTCTGTGTAGCTTTGCACCTTTCCTGGAACTCGCTTGGTAGCCCAGGCTGGCCTCGAACTCACAGAGATCCGCCTGCCTCTGCCTCCCGAGTGCTGGGATTAAAGGCGTGGGAAACCACCGCCAAGCTCCACTCAAGGACTTTTAGGAGGAGGATGCAAGACCAGATTGACAGGTTTTGTAAAAGGCTGCCAGTGAGCCAATTACAGAATAATGAAAACAATTAACATTTCATTTTCTTTCTTTCTTTTTGAGATGGGTGTTCTCTGTGTTATCCAGTTGGCCTCAAATTCATAATCCTCATGCCAGCCCTCACAGTGGGCTGGGATTACAGGCCATGTGCTGTGGTGCTGAGCTGTGACTAACAGTTTTATAGTTAGCTATAGTTTTAAAACATGTTTCGATTTGGGTTGACTAAAACAAATGACCAGTCTCATTGAGGTGTTGAGGGTTGGTAAGCTTTGCAAAGAGCTGGCTTGAAGAAGATGAGTTTAGAGCAGGTAGCAGATAAATAAACTTGCATGAGAAGGTATGTGAAGTACCATCTCTCCCTGAGCTTTGCTGAGAGCATGTTTTCAGGTTTAGTTCCTACCTCTGTAGCCAGGCATTCAACCTGGAGAATCTAAACATGGCTTGGTTTTCTCCCTTGCCTTGTCTTCCTCATCACTGGACTCACAGTCACCTGTTGCTATTCCAGTCGCCAGTTCAGGTTATCTGAGAGAGGGAGCCCTTCCTGATCTGCACTCCTATAATACTGACCTTCTGTGCCAGAAATAAACAGACTGTCTCGTGTTTCTAGATTATAAGCTGGACAGCAAGGACCATGTCTTCTAGTGTGATTTGTAAGGACCAGCCGCTCAGTGCGCATTTATCAAAAGAATGGGGGATGAATGAACTTGGGAATTTTAAATACTGGTGTAGGTAGGGATCTCGAGTCAGTGTGTGGGTTAAGGACTGTGGACGTGGGAAACATTGGCATAACAGAAACTTTAAAGTGAAACAGTAGGAGCCAGTCACCATGCGACCAGAAAGCATCTGTAGACTTGTGTTTTGTTTTCCCAAGAATTATGATACATTTATACATTTCAGTAACAGTTATTCCAAGTGAAATAGTGTTCTTTTCTAATTTCTGAAGAATTCTAGCAAATTTTCATTTATTTACTTATTAAATGAAAATAGTAAGTGTTTATAAGAGAACGCTTAGAAAGTATAGATAGGTCTAAAAAAGAGAGTATAGTATCATACATATTCTGAACCCCAGGAGTAACAACTGTTTTTGGATCCTCTTCATTCCATGAATTACTGAGATTCCTGTAGAGGTGCTGTGCCGAAACAGGACCACAGGTATTTGAACATTTCCTCATAAAAAGCAAGTAAAACATTAGAAGCAAATACAATATGGTATTTGTTTGGGGTGCAGCAGAAAAGCATGCAGGTTCAATACATGGCCAGTGGCTCTCCTGCATCCAAGTCCTCTATGTGTGTTTGGTTGCTAATGATGGCTATGTACAGATTTTAAAATATCTATGCCTTGTTCCCGCCCCTAAAAATGTGTACTTCTGCTGGTTGATTTTAGTGAGTATCAGAGTTAAGAACTATTGGATCAGGTAGATTACTTACCTCAGTAGGAGGAGATGTACTTATTTTGTTATGATGGATTACTACAAGACTTGCTCCGAAGCCTGTGCACCCAAGATACATGTAAAAGGAGCAAGTCGGCTATTTCCTCTCGTGCTTTTTCTTACTGCTAAAGGAATGGGTACAAACAGAGGGCACGAGTCTGAGCAGTTTGGCACTCGTGATTCATCCCAGCACTCAGGAGGCAGAGGCAGGAGGATCTCTTTAAGTTTGAGACCAGCCTGGTTTATGTAGTGAGTTCCAGAATAGCCAGGGCTACATAGTGAGATCCTGTCTCAAAAAACAAACTAACAAAAATTAAACAAATAAATAAAAACAGAGGATAGGGGACTGGAGAGGTGACTGGGTGGCTAAGCACACTGGCTTCTCTTCCAGATGGCCCAGGTGGCAGCTCACAGCTGTGTGTAACTGCCGTTCTAGAGACTCTGCTGCCATCTTCCAGCTTCCTTCAGCACCAGTCAGGCTTCTGCTGCACAGACATGTGCAGGCAAAGCACCCATACACATACATTAAATGAGTAAGTGGGTTGAACAGTTTGGTGGGCCACATAACAGTGTCTAGCCGAGTGCCACTTCATCATCCTTGTCTGAGACGTCAACTTTCCTAATGCACACAGAGGTACCGTAGGGACAAAGACAGCCCTGAAAAATGAAATCGGGGTTGGTAGTGAGCTAGTGAAGTTTTGGTGCTTTAGCTCCGGTGCTACTGAATTCACTGCTTGTTCACTCGCTTGACTAAACCTTTTAATGTTAATTAAGTAGTGCCAGGATGTGGAGGAGGAAATACTGACAGGCTGCAGTAGACCCGCCCACAGGCAGAACAAAAATAGCTTGCTCCGTGGCAATTATTGATCATGGGCTTCTTTAGTCATGCTAGCATGAACTTCTGGCAAAGAATATAAAAAAACTAGGCCAAGTAACCTGTCACTGATGGTCACCCTCAATATCATATTTATCAATTTCATGTGCTGGGTTTTGTGTGAAATAATTTTAACCAAAAAGATCATTATTTATAACCAATTAGTATTCTGTCAAAGTTATCACTGAATTCTACTAATCTTCCCATAGAAAAAAATATGTAACAGTGTTGAAAAGAGTTCTTGTGTGTGCTGTGTGAGTCTGCGTGTATGTGGTATCCCCTGGGTCACGGATTTCTGTGAGTGTCTGAGAGCGGAAGAAACATGACTGCTTTCCGAAGTCCAGCTATAACAGCTCGGCCTGTCCGAGCAAAGGGTTTTGAGTTTGAGTCTTGAACAAAAAACTGGTAATACCTAAGTTTCTGTTTCTTTCATACAAAAACAGAAACCCTAAGGGAAGCATGATACTATGTGTTTATCTTGCCTATAGGGTTTTTAAAGAACAGAAGTGGAGAAATCTGAAATTAGCTTTAATTCATCCCTCATCCCTCCACCATTTTGTTCACTTTTCCAGGCCTGGAACTTTTTTTTTTTTTTTTTTTTTTTTGGACACTTCTTATTGATTAAGACTTGCAGAATGGGGCTGTGTAATAAAATGTTTGCTGGAATCACATACTGGCGTGGAGGCAGCATTCCTTAGTAGAGAGAACTCGAAATCTGCCTGGCTCTTGATTATAAATAAGAGACATGACTTCTCATTTTGAAAATGGTATCCCGGGACTGCATGGATGGCTTAGGGAGTGTTTGTGCAAACATAAGGACCTGAGTTTTAATCTGTAGTGGCCACATAAAAACCCGGGCACATCTGTGCACATGTAACTCCTGCACTATGGAGGACAGACAGAATCCCTGGGGCTTGCTGTCAGCTAGCTTAGCTCCAGGTTCAGTGAGAGACCCTGTCTCAGGAATAAAGCAGGGAGTGATAGAGCTTGATGCCTGAAGTCCTCTTCTGACTTCTGCATGGATGTGCATGCCTGTACTACACACTACACACATACTGTACACACATATTATACACGCACACACACACACACACACTGCACACACACTATACACACAGACACACAGACACACACACACACGGACACACACACACACAGACACACATAGACACAGACACACAGAATGATATCTGTAACAGTTTGTGGCAATGTACATGTTAGGAAAGAAGATAGTCTTTTCTGGAAAAAGCGTGTAGAATGATGTTTGTTATCATATGCTTAGTATATGGAAACTGTTTCTGTGATGGTGTGCAGTTAACACCAGACACCATCTTAGACACACAGCACATGAAAAACCCAGAGAACCGAAAGGGAGGACCAGGGAAAGTGCTCTGGTGCTGGCTTCCTTAAACTGTCATTCAGAAAGTATTGAACACCTATAGGTAGGACTGTAAGAGGCTCTGGGACATTTTTGTTCTTGTATTCTTCAGGAAATAATGTCTCTGTTGTGTTTGCATTTCTGCTGAGAGCTTTACATAGTACATATTGAACATTTTTACAGGCACACCAGCAGAGATGTTAGAGCGTTTGAGGACTGTGAGAGGGCAAGGTTAAAGCAGGGTCCTTCTCTGTAGCCCAGCCTGGCCTAGTATTCGCTGTGTAGCCTAGACTGACCTTGAACTCACAGCTGCCCTTCTGCTTTAATGTCTGGAATGCTGGGGTTACAGGAATGAGCTACCACATCAGGGGCTCAAGCTGGCAGCATTTGGCTATCTCAGTGAGATAAGAACAACAACAACAAAATCCTTCCCTCTCCCTCCCCTGTATTCCCTTGCTGACACAGGGATCTCTGGATTTTAAACCAGTTTGGATCACATCTGGCTTGGACAACAAAGTGAGAGACCGTGTCTCAGACTATCCAGCTGGAGAGATTGCTCAAAGGTTAAGGTCACTGGCTGCTGTGGTGGTATTGTGTTCCCCAAAATATTGTGCACCCTAATAAATTTATCTGGGTCAGAGAACAGACAGCCACTAGATACAAAGGCTAGAAAATGGTGGCACTTACACCTTTAATCCTAGCATTCCAGAGGCAGAAATCCATCTGGGATCTCTGTGAGTTCAAGGTCACATTGGATACAGCCAAGCATGGTGACACACACCTTTAATCCCAGGGAGTTGTGGTAGAAAGCAGAAAGACATATAAGGCATGAAGACCAGAAACTAGAAGCATTTGGCTGGTTAAGTATTTGGCCTGGTTAAGCATTTGGCTGGTTAAGCTTTCAGGCTTTTAGCAGCAGTTCAGCAGAGACCCATTCTGGATGAGGACTCAGTGGCCTCCAGTCTGAGGAAACAAGTTCAGCTGAGAAGTTGGTCAGGTGAGGTTAGCTGTGGCTTGTTCTCTCTCTGACCTTCCAGTGTTCACCCCAATACTTGGCTCCGGGTTTGTTTTATTAATAAAGACCTTTTAAGATTCTGCTACAGGCTGCTCTTCCAGAGGTTTTGTGTTTGATTCCCAGCACACACATGGCTACCGCCTATAACTCTAGTTCCAGAGGATCCAGTGCCCTCTTCCAGCTTCAAAGGGACTGCATAAAGACAAAACACGCATACACATAAAAATAAACTCCACCCCCAATCTAAAAGAAAAATAGCCAGATTTAATCCTGGCACTTGGGAGACAGTGACCTAGGAGCTCCAAGTTCAAGGCCAGCCAAGGCTACACAGTAAGATCTTGTCTCAAAACAAAAACAACCTTTCTTTTTGATAGTGATATGCTTTTTTACATTATTCAAAATTGACCAAAGAAAGAGTACAATAATTTTCATCATAACATGTTTTAATTGCTTTTATATATAATGTATTTAACCCCTACAGCAAAGCTGTAGACATTGTGATTATAAATAACTGCTTGCCTAAGTAAAGTATCCTCTCCTTTCTGTCCAGATTGAAAAGGCCAAGCCCATTAAATGTGGAACATTTGGTGCCGCGTCCTTGCAGCAGAGATACTTAGCTACTGGGGATTTTGATGGAAATCTTCATATATGGTGAGATTGTTAAACAGTACACCAACGGGATAAGCGTTCTCTTTGATAGGCTTATTACTCTTCTGAATTCTAATTTTAAAATACCTCTTTTCAAATATTTTAATTTCTTCCAGAAGTAACTAAAATCATGAGGAGTGTTATAATAAATACACCTCTGTGTCATATTTAAAGTCCTGAGCTCTTCATATTACATTTAAGGATGTGTATGTGTATATGTATATGTATGTAATAACAATGAACAAACAGGCCATGAATGTGAAAGCAGGGAGGGGCTGGTAGGAGGGTTTGGACAGGGAGGGGGTGTGATATGTTATAACCTCAAAAGTTAAAGGACAAAGGTTTAAAAAGATACTGAGCTCTAGAACTTGACAGTGTTACCAGTTCTTCCCAACTCACAGGCTTAGTAATGAATGCCATTTTAGCAAGAGGTTTCGCATTATAGAGCAATACACTGATTTTAATTTTTCCCATGTAGAACTTCCAGTTAAAGTTTTTGTTAGTATTTAATGCTTTAAGACCTAGACAACTTTTTAGGAAAATGTCTATTGAAAAACTCAATAAAAAGCCTGCTTTGAATGAACAAAGTCACAGTTGTGTCTATTGCCTTTATTATACTATCTTACTTAGAATTACTTTTTAATATTTAAAGTTGAATGAATTCATATTTCTCTTTAATTGCTTTTTAGAAAAATCTTTTTCTCAACACTTAAAGTATATAGCAGTATTTTATTTATTTATTTATTAGCTCTTTTTTTCTTTTCTTTTTTTTTTTTTGGATTTTCGAGACAGGGTTTCTCTGTGTAGCTTTGCGCCTTTCCTGGAACTCATTTGGTAGCCCAGGCTGGCCTCAAACTCACAGAGATCCGCCTGGCTCTGCCTCCCGAGTGCTGGGATTAAAGGCGCCGCCACCGCCGCCCGGCTCTTTTTTTCTTTTCTTTTTGGTTTTTGTTTTGTTTTGTTTTTTCAAGACAGGGTTTCTCTGTGTAACATTCCTGGCTGTCCTGAAACTCACTTTGTAGACCAGGCTGGCCTCGAACTGGTTTGTTTGTTTTTTGAGACAGGGTTTCTCTGTGTAGCTCTGGATGTCATGGAACTCTAGACCAGGCTGGCCTCAGACTCACACAGATCTGCCTGACTCTGGCTCCCTAGGTGCTGGGATTAAAGGTGTGCGCCACCACAGCCATCTTATTAGCTCATTTCTAATCTGAGCTGTTTGTTTCACTGGCTGGCCTGGAACTCACTCAGACCTGCTTCAGACTCACAGAGATCTGCCTCCCTTTGCCTCCTAGTGACGGGATTAGAGGAGTAAACCACCACACCCAGCCTAATAAGGCTTTTTGATTATCACTTAGATTGTACTACTTTATAGTTAAATTCTATTCACATATAAACCTATTTTAGAATTGGAACATGAAAATGAAGCTGGTACAACTTCTCCTTGATCTTAACTGCTTATCTACTAAATTCACATAGAGTTTCAGAGAAATGGAGAGAGAGGCCAGTGTCTTATTTAATGAATTTCTCATTATTTTGGGAGGACTTGGGGGCTTAGCATGTAGAGTGGTAGGTTTTTCTTTTTTCTTTCTTTCTTTTTTTTTTTTTTTTTTTTTTTGGTTTCTTTGAGACAGGGTTTCTCTGTGTAGTTTTGGTGCCTGTCCTGGATCTCGCTCTGTAGACCAGGCTGGCCTTGAACTCACAGAGCTCCACCTGGCTCTGCCTCCCAAGTGCTGGGATTAAAGGCCACCACCGCCTGGCAGAGTGGTGGATTTTCATGACTCCATTTTCGTATATGTATGTGTCCATATGCTTTGTTCTTAGTCATTTCCCGCTCTTACTGCCTGCCCCTGTATCCCCTCCAGACACACAGCCGTTCCTTTTTGTTTTTTGGAGACAGGGTCTCTCTATAGCCCTGGCTGCCTGGAGCTCATGATGTAGACCAGGCTGGCCTCTAACTGACAGAGATCTGTTTGCCTCTGCCTCCTGAGTGCTGGCATCAAAGGTGTTCTCAGCACGCCCAGCTAGATACATTCTTAGTGTGTATATTCCATTGCCCACTGCCTCCCTTCTGATCCCCTTTCGAGTTTTGTTTTGTTGTTTAGATTTTTTTCACATTTTAGTCAGGGTCTGTTTGTGTCTGTGTGTGAACACACACAAGTGGAAAGCAGAAGATAGCTTCTGGGTATCTGTTTCCTCTTACACCTTGAATGATCTGGGAATCAATGCAAGTTGTCAGGGTTGGTGGCAAGTGCCTTTATCTGCCAAGCCATCTTACTGGCGAGCCTTTCCAGTTTTATGACCTACACACAAACATATATAAATATGCATATTTACACACATGTATGTGTGTATAATTTTAAATTTATTTTCCACATATAAGAGGAAACATGGTATTTGTTTTCCTGATTCTGGCTTATTTTGCTTAACATAATGGCTTCCAGTTTTGTCCATTTTCTTACAAATGCCATGATTTCATTTTTCTTCATGGCTGAATAAAACTTCATTGTGTATAACTTTATCCACTCGTGTCTTGACGAGTCCGTTCCCCAGGTTTATTTCCGTGCTGTTGAAGTCCTTTTCAGAGGATCCTTGCCTTTGCTTGTGTCACCCAGTGTCTGTCTTATGTTTGCCTCTAGCATTTTCTGAGTCTCTGTCTGAGGTTAAAGCCTTTGATCCATTTTGAATTGCTTCTATTTTATTTTGAATTGATTTTTAGGTCACATGTGATAAGTAGCTATGTTTTTTGCTTAGGAATTTGGAAGCTCCAGAGATGCCAGTGTATTCTGTAAAAGGCCACAAGGAAATTATAAACACTATAGATGGTATAGGCGGACTTGGAATTGGGGAAGGAGCGCCTGAAATTGTGACCGGCAGCCGGGATGGTGAGTCAGTGTATTTTATATGTTACACAAATGTTTAATGGAAACTTCTGTGCCATGGAATACCCTCTCCATATGGAGTTCTCTTTGGTTGGCTTCACTCTGCATCTGCCCTTTGAGCATCTGCATTTTAATAAACAAGTTTTATTGCATATCCTTTGTTTGTTTCTGGCTTTTGTGTATTTTCAGGCAGTCATAGCACTGAATATTTAGTATGGAGTTAGTTCAATAGCTAATAATGAGCTGACTTTGAAAGACTTACAATGTCTCTACAGGTTTCTGAAGCAGCCAATGATGTGATAGGTGGTAGCTTTTCATTCTCTTTTTAAGAGAACAGTTACTACTAGGAAAATGTCAGGTTGACAGCTGCCAGAAAGCATGCCCTGTAATCTGTTCCTTGAGCACTGAGGAAGCTCCACAGGCGCCAGCTTGGCTTTCAGCTCTGGTGACCAACAGACCAGGTCTGTTGACCACTGTGGGGTCCCAGGTTTTGTTGCTCCACATGGAGATGTAGTAGTTTCTTTAAAAGAAGAATGAGATGCAATTTTCTTTTTTCTTTTTCCTTTTTTTTTTTTTCTTTTGGTTTTTCAAGACAGGGTGTCTGTGTGTAGTTCTGTCTATCCTGGCCTCAAACTCACAGAGATCTGCCTCCAAGTGCTGGGATTAAAGTCATGTGCCACCACCAGCTGGCTAAGATATAATTTTCTGGTAGTTACTCAAGGGCAGTGGTGTGTTAGAAATTCTTTTTCATGGAAGCAGTGTGGAACACAGAAGGAAAGATGGCAAGCAGTTCATTTTGCTGCCACGGCCATTGTGCTGCTTCTGAGATCGCCATGCAGTTTCTTTAAGTTTTCTGGGTATTCTTAGGAGAGTGGCGTGAAATTATGAAGAAGTGATATTGTTATGTATGTAACTCCTTGGTGATAAATACTTTGTGATTTATAAAGTGAATTTCTAAATAACCCATCTCACCAGTTTACCTGGCCAGCCATGGTAGACGAGGACTAAACTGGCTGACACAGATGTTTCTTTCCTGTAAGTTTGTAGGTTAGAAATTGTACGCCATCTCCATTTGTGTTAGTGTCTATGCTTGCCTACTAATTAATTTTGTGTTATGAATCATCTTTACGTCCTTCACTAATTCAAGTGTGGAAAACTTACTATAGATCTTAACGGTTTGTGTAAACCCTGTATCTGAGTGGTGATCTCTGTCAGATTTGGGGGAGTCCACAAAGGATTGCAGCCTTTTTAATTAATTACCAGCTCTATCCCTAGAGATAAGTCTTAAGTTTCTTGTCTCTTTCAGGGATTTTTGCCCTTTCCTGTTCTTGCTCAGATGTATGACTTTTAGCCATCTCATTACATGCATTTATCTTGATTTTATATATAGGCAGTGACACTAGTTAGTAATCCTATAATATCAATTGATATAAGAGGGTTAAAATTTAATTTAGGCTAATTTTATTTAATAGCTCTCCTCACTCTTTTGTGATAGAAAGTTAAGCTTCATTATATGTGAAATGGGTGGTGTTCTTTCTTCTCATGCCAACAAGTGAAGCTGAGAGCTCATGCATGCTGGTCACTGTGCTGTGAACTGCCTCCCCCAGCCATTGAATGGCATTCTAAAATGTAGAATGTAGTAACAGTGCTTACTCTTCTGTACACGAAAAGTGCCAGTGGTTATCTGTGTGGTTCGGAAAACGTAGTTAAAATGGCACTTCCAGACTGGAAGTGAGTGCTAACAAGAAAGTACGGCATGTTTGAATTGTACCCTTGTCTTTGCCTTGTCAATCATAACTTACAGATAGCCTAGGAATACTTGTTGGGTTTTCTCTGTGTAGCTGTTAATTTACGAATCATTTCTAATACTAGCATATGGGTTATGTCTGGTATCAAGTACAGCTTAACCAATTTGAAGCCAGAAAAACACGAATAGTTTACAGATGTTCTAACATCTACAGTATTGGCATATGTCCCATTGGTACAGAGAATGCAAAAAGGAAATGTGATCAATCAGTCACTGTTGAATTTTGCCAGCTCCCTTTTATTCATGACAGGAACTGTAAAGGTGTGGGACCCAAGACAAAAAGATGATCCTGTTGCTAACATGGAACCCGCACAAGGAGAAAACAAGAGAGACTGTTGGACTGTGGCATTTGGTAGGTTACTGAAGAAAAAATTGCGTTTGAAGTTTGTGTTTTAGGAAATTCCCAATAGTCTGTTCTGTAGATTATTCTGAGAGGTTATCCAGGCAAATATCATAGTAGTTAGTCAGCTACAGGCTAGAGTTTACTTCGTTACTGTTCTATTTATTGTGTGGCTTAGAGAAAGCAACAGACTTCACCGTTTCTGGTTATTGTGTTGACACAGTAGTACTAATAGAATTTGCTTAACAGTGTTGAGGAGCCAATGCACTAATGCCACTAAACTGCTTAGAACAGCGCTTCTCAACCTGTGGGTCACAACCCCTTTGGGGGTCTAACAACCCTTTCACAGGGGTCACCTAAGACCATCAGAAAACACAGAGATTTACATTATGATTCATAACAGTAGCAAAATTACAGTTAGGAAGTAGCAATGAAAATAATTTTGTGGTTGAGGTTTACCATAGCATGAGGAAGAATATTAAAAGGTCG
The DNA here is from genome assembly GCA_902168405.1 of Peromyscus aztecus. Lineage (NCBI taxonomy): Eukaryota > Metazoa > Chordata > Mammalia > Rodentia > Cricetidae > Peromyscus > Peromyscus aztecus. The sequence goes on along the minus strand of CABHPQ010165261.1, from coordinate 33,750 downwards.
TAGTATTAGGAAGGTTGAGAACCACTGTTGTACAATGTGCATAGATTATTGAGTGTTGAAAATATTTACTATTATTATGATAGGTTTTTGTTTAATTGATAATATTGACCTAATTTGGTATCAAATGCTATTAATAAGGCTAAGGGAAGCCTCAAATGCAAATGATAACCTAAAAAAATCTCACCCTGTGTTTTACGTAGTATATTTATTTTCTAGAAAATAGTTGTGCCATTCATTACATAATTATTTCTTACAAGTCTGGTGACCATGACCTTTATTAGTATACTTACACTGCATATTGATCTTCTCAGTGCTGGTGCTTGTCTCTGACTGTAAAAGATGTGGGTCAAAGCCCAGGCCAGGTGCAGTTACCAGCATGAACTGCTGGCTGCAGCTCCGTATTTAGTTTTAAACCCCTGTTTCCTTTTTGATCAGGCTGGCCTCAAAATGCAGAGATCTTCCTGCCTCTGCCTTTCAAGTGCTGGGATTAAGGCATGTGCCACCACACCTGGCTTTTGTGAGTGTTTTGTTTTTATTTTATTTTTTTTGTTTTGAAACAAGATCTCACCATGTTGCTCAGGCTGGCCTCAAACTTCTGGACTCAAGTAATCCTCCTGCTTCAGTCTTTTGAATAGCTGGGACTACAGATGAACACCGCCATGCCTGGCTTGAGTTTCGTTTGGTTTTTTAATAACTACTGTGGACATGCAGTAGTGAAACTGAGTCACATTTGACCCCTCAAGCATATGCTTTCGTGAAGAAGGGCTGGCATCCACTTTACTTACAGATAAAACAGAAGTAATGAAACATCACAAGAGATACAGAGGGAGGAAGATCATTTTGAGCTCAGACCAAGGATTCATAGGGTTTCCATCACTAAAATTGGGAGAGAAATTTCAACATAGGGGATAACTGCAAAATACCCAAGAAGGGTATGGTAGGGAAAGTGACCACAGAGGTGGCGCTAGCCACAGTTGCCATAGCCACCATAGCCACTGTTGTTTGGGTGGACTGGAGGTAGTGGTCGGCCTTGGAAGGTCTTTGCATAGATCTGGTCTGAGCTTTCAGATGTCACTGGTGATAGTAGAGGGTGGTGAAAGGCATAGTGGAGATGAGTTCAGAAGTTCTAGGCAGGATTCCAGGTAAAGAAGGTATGGAGCAACGAAAATGATTCATATGATAGATACTGAATAAATAGTATTTGCAAGTCTGTATCCATAAAATGAGAAACAAGGAAAAGGATTCTGTCCAAGATGACTACATTTTGGGACTGATCGTGGAGGGAAAGATGTTGCTCATTGAAAAGTTCCACAGGCAGTGTCACAGTGGTGCAGGCACTGTCACAGTGGTAAAGGAAGACCATGAGGCCAGTTTGGGACATAGCAAGAGCAAGATGCTGGTACCCTCAATAGCTCACAGTGGAAATGCAGGCCTGGAGTTTATAAATAGGAAGCTAGAGGTAGTTGAGAATAAAGATATTGGGGTCATTGTCCAGATAGCCTCATACACTGATAGGACCTTCTTCTTCCCTCACATTTTTTTATTCAGCAAGAGCTATGCAGGAAAACCATCCTGCAACTAAGCATGCTGAAATTAACTTCACATTCTAAGCTCTAGGTATGGTCATCTACACCACTATAAATACACTCCAATTCATTACCAAGTTTCCTACAAAGATAAAATAACCAGAAAAATATTCTGCAAGATAATTTTAAAACAGTATTTGCATTCATATATCATTATTACCAAGGAATGAAAAAGAATAAGTATATGTGTCTTCCCAGGCCCTACTATCTGAACTGTAGTTGGTCTGTCTTTACGGGTATGTAATGGATCATGGCTTTGCATTTGCTAGACAAGCCCTGAGTGGTATTTCCAGCCTGAGAGAGCATTCCCTTTCTATTTAGAATCCTCTAAACACTTTCAAGTAGACTTTTGCCAGAGAATTTCAAGTAAGCATTTTTTAAAAATTAATGCTCCTCATTAGCTGTCAGGATTGATGAATGGAATTCTCCCCAGTATAATTTTTTAAATTTATATCTGTCCCAAGTTATATGTGTAACAGTTTTTCTTAGCAGGCTGCACCGTGGATTTATGAAGACCTGCAATGTGTCTTGATTTCCAGGCAATGCTTATAATCAAGAGGAACGTGTTGTCTGTGCTGGCTATGACAATGGGGACATCAAGCTATTTGATCTCAGAAACATGTCACTGCGGTGGGAGACGAACATTAAAAATGGGGTAATGTGCCTTTCTGTGCTGTCCAGCCTCTCTGAGATGTTTGTATCTACTGTCTACCTCTAGCCACTACAAAGTTCTCAGGTCCTTTCTCTTAACTCATGTCTCTCAGTCTTCTATCAGAAGTTAAACTTTTGGGCCAAACCATCTTGAATCTAATGGCAGCCATGTATCCTTTTTTAAGATAGTGATCACATATTTAGATATGCTTTGTTAGTGTCCGTGGAGTCAGTGGAGCCTACAGCCCATCTGAGAACCATGGGAACCACACATTTGATATCAAAATGAGCAAATACATGGTCTTTCTCTTGCTGGAATAGGGAAAGTTTCACCAAGTGCCTTTGGACTTTGGTTCTCAAGCTGTACACATTTGTTAAAGAATTTAGTTCCTTTCTGATTTCTGAAGGTAGCCTTGACTTACCTTCCTGTGCTAAATAATAAAAAAATATCACATTGCCGGGCGGTGGTGGCACACCCCTTTAATCCCAGCACATGGGAGGCAGAGGCAGGCAGATCTCTGTGAGTTCGAGACCAGCCTGGGCTACAGAGTGAGTTCCAGGACAGGCACAAAGCTACACAGAGAAATCCTGTCTCAAAAAACAAAAACAAAACAAAACAAAAAAAAAAAACCACACATCACATTGTGACCTTCTATTGAGCATGGGAACCCAAGATGGTTTTGTTGATCAAATGAACAGAAAACATTTTGCTATATTCAAGCACATGGTCTTGTCATTTTGAGCCATTCAGATAACTTCAAAGAGCCAACAGGATCTGGAGAAATGTCTCAGTGGTAAAGAGCACTGAATGCTCTTCCAGAGGACTGGGGTTTGATTCCCGGCACACGCATGATGGCTCAGAACTGCCTGTAGCTCCAGTTCCAGGAATTCTTACCCTCTCTTCTGGCCTCCCTGGGTACCAAGCACATACTTGATGTGATATATAAAAGCAGGCAAAACACCCATACACAGTTTTTAAAAAGTAAAGTAAGAACCTATCAATAACAGATACATTCTCCACTTTCAGGTGTGTAGCTTGGAATTTGACAGGAAGGACATAAGTATGAATAAGTTAGTAGCTACATCTCTGGAAGGCAAGTTCCATGTCTTTGACATGAGAACGCAGCATCCCACCAAAGGCTTTGCTTCTGTTACAGAAAAGGTAAGTGAGAGACTCTGGGGAGTGAGCCGCTAGGCGTCCTCTGTCTGTCATGTGCTTGTGGGAGCTTCGGTGCTTTTGTGGAGGTTACTTTCACAAAGGTTGCCAGCTTTATACTTCTTGATTATAATAACTATCTTACTCATTTAGGAATCTTATTTTGTAGTTAAAGAAACCTTGCTGATGCCAAGAATTTGATCAGGAAATCCCAGCCTGGTGTTTTCTAATAAATGTATACTTATTAATAACTAATAATGTACTTTCCAGAAGTAACATTTTCACTGTCATTCATCCCATTTTATTCTATATTCTCATTTGCTGTATTAAGTGAACTTATTTTAAAACACTGGTTACTGTGGTTAGGATGTAATAGAGATTCAAGAATGTTCTGTTTGTTTATACTTTAGCTTCTACTTGTGAGACTTAGTGGGAAAGGCTTTTGATTTACAACATTAGAAAAGTAGATAAGGAAGAAAAACAAAGGGAAAATACTAGTCACAAAAGAGAGAAGATATCTGGAATAAAGCAGCTGCATAAAATCCGTGTTAACATCCTGACACTTGTAGGAGACAGGTGAGGACTGTGGCCCTCTCTCCGTAAACACAGGGAGGAAAGCAGCCACGGGTTGGCTGTTTCCTTAAGACTCAAATGTACAGTTTGCTCAGGAAATTAGAAGTTTCTTCCTATTCCTTCCCCCACGGTGGATGCTGTGGGATTCCTTCTCCCTCTGTGGATGCTGTGGGATTC
>CABHPQ010165261.1:555-24607 GCA_902168405.1 Peromyscus aztecus | reverse complement strand
TATATAAAACATGAGGAGCTCTGGAACACCATGAAAAGACCAGATCATGGAATTAAGAGAATAGGGAGAAAGAAAATACTGTACCAAAGTATTTGGTATATTTTCACTGAAACCATGGAATTTTCCAAGTCTAGAAAAGAGCTCCCTAACCAAGTCCAAAAAGCCTGGAGAACAGCGAGCGGAGGATGAGAAGAGAAACTCGCATCACATACTGTAGTTAAAACACTGTAAACAAAGGAGAGGGTGCTGGAAGCTGCAGAAGAGAAGGCTGGTCACTTACACAGGCAGGCCTGTCAGGATAGTGCCTGATAGTTCGATAGACACATTTAGTCAGAAAAGCCCTGACTGGCCCACCGCCAACCCCGACTGTGCTCCTCAGCAAAACTGCCTGTTGAATTAAAGCAACAACAAAACATTCTTTTCTAACAGCCGAAGTGAAGGTGGTTACAGTTCTCTGTTTTCGAGTCTTCTCGAAATGGGCTGCCATTTAGTCTTTAACCATCACGTGTGTCTTGTCTGAGCAGGCCCATAAATCCACCATATGGCAAGTTCGACACCTGCCGCAGAACAGAGAGCTCTTTCTGACGGCGGGAGGCGCTGGGAGTCTGCACCTCTGGAAGTAGTAAGTCTTCTTAAGTTACTTGTGAGTGTGAAGTGGGAGTCCATGAACTTTTCTCTTTCTCCTTTAATGCTTGCTTTAATTCATTTTGGTATGATTTTCACTTTCAGTGTTGTTATGTAACCGACTTTCTAAATATTTTCTTTTACTAATGTATTTATTTTATATTTGATAAAAAGTCGTCCTTACCTAACACAATAAATATATTTGTCATACTTATGTCTCTGTGTATGAGACCGACATAGAAAAAGTTGGGAATCCCCCTCATAAATTTGGAATTGTAGGTAGTGTGTTTACACCTATAATCCCAGCACTCAGGAGACAGGGCCAAGATTGCCATAAGTTTCAGGCCAGCATGGACTCCATAATGAGTCCTAGGTCAGCCTAGGCTACAGAGCAAGAGCCTGTCTCAAAAAATAAATAAAAAGAGGGAGGGGCTGGGGGAGTAGGGTGATGGTGGGGAATAGCTTTTGCTAGTTTTTGTTTTTAAATTTGATTCAAGACTTTCGTTAAATACTGCCTTCCAGTCATTAGAACATTGCCTCTGGAAGTTGGGGAGAGGGTTACAATGCTTAGGCTTGGGTAATGAGTTTGTTGAATTCCTTGTGGTAGAGCTGAAAGCAGCCTGAGGCTCCTGATTGATCTTCTGATAAAGCCTTGCTTGCTCAGCACTGAGTTTCTTTTCTGTGCATCTGGGCAGGATGAGTTACTGTGGCAGCTGTAACCATGTGTGTTCCAACATTCCCGAGGGCGCTAGGTGTTAGGTCAGCTGCCAGTTCAGCGGGTCTTGTACAAATTGAAAGTTTGAAAACTTCACTAGCAACAAAAAAATCTCTAAGCCTTACTCAGAAAATGGGCAGTTCACAACTCAAGGGTATTTCAGAATTCAAGTTTGGTTACTACTGTATAGGGAAAAAAAACCAAACAGCATGTTCAGCTTGGACTTCCACGTTTACAAATCTCTCTCTTAGCTCCTTTTAGAAGCTGAAACACAAGGTTGTAGTCAGTACTTGTTAGAGAAATGAAGCTATGAACTGACAAATTTGTGGTTTTTGATTGAAATAGCAGTTGAAGGAGTTTAATACACTCCATCCTTGCTTCATTGAGTAAATGTGCCTTCTGTTGGGAAAAGGCAGTAGCCGTGTTTTGGGTGTTCTGGGATGATGTTGGGTAGTTAGACCGTTTGATCCTGGAAGCTTTGCCCTTCATTCTTTCGTGGTTCTAACTCAGTCTCACCACAGGTTAGGTTTTGCAGGTCTCATAGCTAAGCTGTGCCTCTTTCCTTGATTCCCCAGTTCTTGAGACTACTAAAGGAGCCAGTACAATCTTCCACACGTGGGCTCATTGGCAACTAGATTTTTTCTTTGCTTTATCGTAATAAGGCTAGGTCTATATGTACTTAGACATTGGAAGTTTTTTTCTTGGCTTTCTTTCCCCTAAAATTAACCACTGTGTGTCCTTATGGAGGCCCAAAGCTGACATCAGGTGTCTTTCTTGATCGCCCTCCGCTTGATTTGTTGAACTGGGAACTCCCTGATCGTGGCTAGGCTAGCTGCCTGCTTGCCCCAGGGACGACTGCCCTGCTCTGTCTGCCTCCCAAGGGCTGAGATCACCAAGGCAGCCTGTACTTCCATGTGGTCTTGGAGATCCAAACTCCAGCTCTCATGCTCCTGGAGGAAGTGCTTTACGCACAGAGGAGTCTTCCCTCTGGGAATTTATGTAAGGTGAGCACTGACCGACATTACAACCAGTGACTCATGTACTTTGTAAATGCTTTGGAACTTTGCTGTGACGCCCTCTATTGCCAGCAAAGAGAAGTGGCTGAAGTACAATGCAATGAGCTTGATTTCCAAGAGCAGCCCTGCCTTGAGAGTGCAGTCCAATGGTAAGCGCTCACTGAGCACTCGCCAGGCGTTCTAGAGAGGAATGCAGGTAAGTTTTCAGACTTTGTCTAAAGAGCAAACACAAAACCTTACACAGATAATGAAGAGACTTGAGAACCTTTTTTTTTCTTTTGAGATGAGGTCTTACTATGTAACCCTGGCTGGCCTGCAGCTTGCTGTGTAGATCAAGCTGGCCTCAGGCTTGTGGAGATACACCTGCCTCTGCCTCTTAGTGCTGGGATTATAGGTGTGCAGAACCACACATGGCCCTTAAGTTTTAATACTAAATAACTGCAAACTTTGCTAAGAAATGTGGGGAAAGTATTTATTTAAGACGTGTTGTGTGTGTGTGTGTGTGTGTGTGTGTGTGTGTGTGTGTGTGTGAACACTTTGTTCCTTTTAAGTAAAATAATTTGTTGGGTCTAAAAGGAAGAGAAAGTGTTTTCTACCCATGGTTTCTCCTCCATTTTTACTGTGTCTGATCCCTTTGTGTCTCTTAGCCTGTGGGTCTGTTTTTTTGTGTTTGTTTTGTTGCTTTGTTGGTTGTGGGTTTTGTTTGTTTGTTTTGCATCACAAAGTGTTGTAATTGATACACAGTGGATTCTGAAGGGCCCTGTGAGGAGTTATACCTTAGAGCAGTGGTTCTCAACCTGGAGGTTATGACCCCTTTGGGGGTGTTGAATGACCCTTTTGTAGGGGTCTCATATCAGATAATTGCGTTACAATGAATAACAGTAGCAAAATTACAGCTATGAAGTAGCAACGAAAATAATTCTATGGTTGGGGGTCATCACAACATGAGGAACTGTATTAAAGGGTAATAGCATTAGGAAGGTTGAGAACCACTGCTTTATAACACATCCATAGAGACGTTTACTTTTTTCCCCCCACCTTTCAGATCTGTCAGGATTTATTTAGTTGTTAGCCTTTCCCTCTTCTTAGCTTAAAAGTTTATATTTCTTTCTGGGAGAAAAAAAACCCCCATGTTCTCAGTGTTGCTTTCTCCTTGTGAATGCAGTGGTTTTACAACTCTCTCCAGTGGTATCCCCACAGTAATAGTACAGAGAAGGTCTCAGGCTAGGGCTGAATGGTGGACTCTGGGGCTAGGGTGTGGTGCCAATCCTTTTTGTGAAAGTGTTAAATGAGCTTTTGTAAATGCTTCTTACAGCTTTTTCCCTTGTACACACACTACCCATCCTGTCTGGCAATCCAGATTTAGGAAAGAATTAGAATAAAAGATTCCAGAGAGCAACACGTCAGGCCACCCTACAGTGTTCGTATCAAAAAGGAAGCACAGGCAGCTGCTGGGCAGAGGTGCTGTGTAGAAGTTTGTAGGAAAAGTACTCACTGCCCTGGGTGTGTTGGCCTAGGGCTGAGGTTGAGGCAGTGTCTTTACTCACATAGTCGGTATTGGAAAGTCATAAGTGCTGGCTCAGTAATCAGCTGAGAAATAAAAAGTGATTGACGCTTATATAGGAAAATAAAACGGTGAATGCAGGATTGCTCTCTTACCACGTTGATCTTGTTTTTAGTGAATACCCTATTCATCGGTCAAAGAAAGATTCCGAGGGAGTAGAGATGGGCGTCGCGGGTTCCGTCAGCCTTCTGCAGAACGTGACCTTGTCTACTCAGCCCGTCTCGAGCCTGGACTGGAGTCCTGACAAAAGGGGGCTCTGCATCTGTAGCTCCTTTGACCAGACGGTACGAGTGCTGATAGTTACCAAGCTCCAGACCATCTGACCAGCACTTGGAACTGACATCTTCCGGAGGGTTACTCACAGAACCTGAGCTATGTTCTCCATCCTCTGGCCTCCTTGAAGACATTGGATTTGAGTGATGAATGACAGCCACAGGCATGAAGCCAGTCATCCTCCAGCTTCTCTGGGTGCTTGGTGGCCTGATGGGCATGCTGCTGCAGTGAAGGTGCCACATAACAGGGCCGGCTTTCTTCCTTTTCCCCATATTTCTACTAAAAAACGTGGAACCAGGTGCTGTGGTCTTGGTCCCCGCTACTTATGGATTTAGCCCATCAGATCAAGACTAGTTTGGGCAGCATAGTCAGGCCCTGCCTTTAAAAACAGTTGGGGGTGTTGCTGAAGAGATGACTCCTGGTGAGAGTGCCTGATGCTCTTGCAGAAGACCCAAGTTTGGGTCTCAGTATCCATACCGGGTGACTTACAACCCCCGTAACTCCAGCTGCAGGGCATTTGGTGCCATTTTCTGGCTGTATCGGGCAATGGTACTCATAGACACATGCACATACTTAGAAATTTACAAAAATTTTGTATTTAAATTTTTTAAAAATTAAAAAAAAAAACACCAAAGTCAGTAGTTGTTATTTAACTGTGTTTCAAGTTTGTTCTGTATCTCAGAAGTTCCCCATTTTCTCTGTACATTTGTGCTTTATTGTAGTGTTTCCATATTGTAGGAATCGTTTGGTTTGTAAAGTACTGACACTGTTCGATGGGACACACTGGAGACCCTGTTTCTCAGTGTAACTGGTGAAATACTGTGACTTACAGCCGTCTCGCGTTTACTCGAATACAGGTGTTGAGTGAGTGAGACATGGTGGTTTTTTGACTGTGGTAAGCGATGATGAGCAGTTGAAGATTGGAGTGCTTTTTTTTTTAAACCTTTAAAATATTTTTTTAAATAAACAGGTTTCTAAAGTTTGTGGAAGCTTTGATTCTTTAATAGTAAAGTAAGAGAGCCAGCCGCTTACTTTACCTCCCCTTCTGAGTTCTCAGGAGGTGCCCTTGGCTGACTGTCCTTGACTGTGGAACCACATCATACGCTGAGCCTCAGGAGGACTGGCCTGATCACGCTTCCATTAAACCTTGTGTCCCCAGCTCCATCCAGAAGAACATAGCATCATAATATACAAAACTCAGGAACTCTTCGTTCCCCAAATGCTTTATAAAGCAGAGCTCCCGCGGGCTGGCGAGATAGCTCGGTGGGTTAAGTGCTGGCCGTGTGAGGATGAACACCTGAATTCTGAGGACTCTGGTCTCAGAAAATGAGGTGAAGAGAGATAGACACTCAGCCTTGACCGCTGGTACACGCACAGGTGCATGTGCATGCACACATACAAATACAAAGCAATTTTAAAAGGAACAAGGGTGTGGATATAATATCAAAGTAAAAATAAAATTAACCTTTAAAAAGGCTGCTTGGATTTTTTCCCCCCAATTTTTCAAAGAAAAAATGGAAAATATATGAAAATCTGGCTCAGAATATTTGTTATTGCTAATATAGAGAGGTTTAAGTAGAACAATATACGTATTTCATTAAATCTAAGATGCCATCAGTTGAAGAGTTACTTTGTACCACAGAGGAAAAAAAATGCCACCAATGGCATAGATACCCTGCTTTCTTATCAGTTGGTATTTGTTATATGTATGTATATATGTGTGTATATGTATTGGGACCAGGCAGTGTTCTCAAGACTTCATACATGTTCAGCATACACTATAATAATTAGATACTAGTTTTATTATAATTTGCATATGTTTATTATTATGCAATCTTGAGAAAAATAAGGAAAAACAACTTAGTATAGTTATTATTATCCTCATCTTTCTTTTCTTGGTTTTTCAAGACAGGGTTTCTCTGTATAGCCCTGGCTGTACTGGAACTCTAGATCAGGAACTCTAGAACAGGCTCTGTAGACCAGGCTTGCCTGCCAGAGGTCCGCCCTCCTCTGCCTCCCGAGTATTGAGATTAAAGATATGCACGGCCATTGCCAGACTTGTTTATGTTTTTGAACCCAGACTGGCCTTGAACTCCTGATCTCCCCGCTCTGCCTCAGTTGTGTGCCATTATGCCCAGCTCTCTGGGATTTCTTTTTTTCTTTCTCTCTATGTAGCCCCGGCTGGTCTTAACTGACAGAGATTTGCTTGCCTCTGTCTCTCAAGTGCTGGGATTAAAGTTGTACACCACCACACCTGGCCTCATATTTCTTAATATCCAGAGTCAGACCCTTTAACTTGCTTTAAAATCTTTATTTCTTTTGAAAATTTGTCTTAGTATTTTCTAAATTCCTTTTAAATTCAGAGCCGTCAGTATTCATGATTACAGTATTGTCCCGTGAATAGCATGTTGGTGATGGGGCTGGAGAGATGGCTCATGACTGAGAGCATGTGTTGCTCCTCCAGAGGCCCGAGTTGGATTGCAGCACACACACATCAGGCAGCTCACAACCTCCTGTAACGCCAACACCTTTGGCCTCTGCAAGCATCCACATGCATGGTATGCACTCACTCACACACATATACAAATTACTGAAAAAAAAGTTTAAGTGTTAGTGTGGTGGTTTGAATAAGAATTGCCCTCATAGGCTCATAGATTTGAATGCTTAGTCACAAGAAAGTTAGAACTGGTTGAAAGAATTAGGAGGTGTGGCCTTGCTGGGGTAGGTGTGTCCTGTTGGAAGAAGTATGTCACTGAGGTTGAGCTTTGGGGTTTTCAAAAGTGTATCCCAAGCCCAGTTTCTCTCTCTCCACCTCTCGCTCGGCCTGCTGCTTGTGGGTCAGGATGCAGCTCTCAGCTGCTTCTCCAGCACCGTGCCTGCCACCATACCCCCTACCGTGATGGTAATGGACTGAGCCTCCTGGTTAAAGGCATTCCCTTATGAGTTGCTGTGATCATGGTGTCACTTCACAGCAGTAGAGCAGTGACTAAAACAATTAGTGATGCACTAGTTCTACTGTTCCACTAGTATTTCAGGAATTCCTTGTAATAAGTTGTCATTTAATCTGCAAACTTTGCGGTACATCTGAGGATGACAATTGTCGGACCTGCTTCCAAATGAACCAAAGAGAATCGTGAGACTCACCCTACCCCATATGTTTAAAACTTCAAAGAAATTCTTTCCAGCCCTAAACCAGAGATACAAATATCCCAACTGGAACTTCATATGTAACACGGAGTGAGCCCTAACTTTGCCAACAGGTGCACCTTCTTGTGCATGCCACTGTACAACGTGGCATGTAATGGTTTTGAAGTGTGTGAAGTACAGACATATTGACAGTGGTTAGAAGTAATTTATCCAGACTTCAATAAAGCTGAAAGGCCTCTTGTTGGAAGAGGGAGGTCCTAAGACGCTATACACATTAGAATTATACACTTAGCAGAGTGAAGCACGATCCTAATTAGTCCCTAACAATAAAATCCCAGAATCAGATATTGAGGGTGAAAGCTGAAAGATCAGAGAAGCAGAGCAGCCAGCCACCAGAGACTTATCTCTACAAATTCTCAGACCAAATGGTCCCCAAGTTCCTGTCTCCACACACCTTATATTCCTGTAGCCACCTCCCTAGGGCTAGATTAAAGGCTTGCACCACCGCTCAGCTCTGTTTCTCTTTTAGACTGGTTCAATCTCATGTAGCCCAGGGTAGTCTTGAATTCCTGATCTTCTTGCTTCCTCCTCCCAAGTGCTGGGATTAAAGGTGTGTGCCACCACTGCCTGGCCTCTGTGGTTAACTAGTGGCTAGCTCTGCCCTCTGATCTCCAGGCAAGCTTGATTTGTCAGAACACAAACAGAATAGCACACAACAGCAGAGAGACTGCCAGCTGCCGTCATGTTGCAGGGCTAGAACCTCCCAGGCTAATGCTGCCTTGTAAAGATTTCCTTTTCTCTTTGATCACCAGATTGCCCCCTAAAGTAAGTGACGCATATAAGATAAACCTGGCTTATGCAGCCATATTATAATCTGCACTCTGTAATCAGGAACCACGGCTAGTTTAAGAAAATGTGAAGGCAGTTAGCCTTTAGCAATGCTTTTAAAGAGACCCACTGGTTCTTTTTGCCCAGGGATCCTCACTCCTGGATGTCTGATAACTCATTATGTTGGTTAGAGGCAACCCACTAATCCTTACATTAGACTGCCAGGGCCTATTTGCACAGAATTCTTCCAGTTAGGCTGTAGCAGCAGTCCCAGTAAGATAGGGAATGGGAACTGATACTAATTCAAAAGACCTGAGACCTTGGACCCATGTTACTCTCAGACCAGCTGAGACCTGTCAGAAGTCCTGACCCTTGTGTGTCCCACTGCACCCCTGAAGAGTGAGAAATTCTTTGACCAGTGCACCCACCTCCAACTCCTCTGTGGACTCTGTGGATCTGTCTCACTGCATAGTGTTAGCATTTAGGAATCTGTTCTGCCCTGCCCTTAGGGTCCTGACAGGATACATCCTCAGCTGCAGACATGAAGAGCACCTCCTGTGTGCATTCGCTATGTTTCCTCATAAAAGGCAGGCCTTGTATAATGCCCGTCTCTCTCTCTTCTTTCACTCTCATCCCCAGGGACCTGTCTCTGTCCCTTCTCTGCCCTTCCCTCAACAAGCCTCCCATGTGGGCCCTATTGTATGGTGTGACTCCTTCCCACTGCTTTTAAAATACAGCATTTGGTGCCCTGACTCGGATAGTCTCTCCCAACAGTCTGAGACATGCCTGGACCCTGGAACCTGGTCCACCAGCCACAGCCCTACTTTTCCCACCTAAAGGATCACTGGGGCTCTCCATCCAAACCCAATGATTGGTAAACCCCCCCCCCCCCCCCCACACACACACTTCTGGTCATTTCTCACAAATGAGGCTTCGTTTCTCGAGCACAGTCCTCTCCTTATGGCTTTTCTCCAAGTCCTGGTACCAGGTGACTGTGTCTCACTCAGGCTTTTAGCCCATATTGGCTACTGTTTTTTTTTTTTTGTTTTTTTTTTTTTTGAATGATGGTCCACTGAACAGCCTGTGCCTCCTCATTGGTCCTCACTGAATATCTGGGATGCTAGAGATTCTAGCCCTTGGACCTTCTCTACCTCACTCGTGGAAAATGCACCTACCTCCATATCTAGCACCCCATTTAAGGGCTTAACTTATCCACCCTTGCAGTCAGACTTGGTCTGACTCCAAGTACTCCTTAAATACTAATCAAAATGGCCGCTTACCAGCCCCCCAGATCCCGGTATTCCACAGGACCCTTGCAACTTCTGACAGCAATCCAATAGATGTCAGGGGGTACCCTACTTTCAAGCTTTCTCTGATCAAGTCCCTTCTCCGATGCAGCCCTTCACTCTTTCGCTCTCCCCCTCCCTCAAACCTCTTACAGTAACCTTGTTGCATGTGGCATATTTGTTTAGTGACATACCTTGGCAGGGCCCCGCCAAGGATACCCACTTCACGCTGGGACCCTACCTGCCTGCTCCACCGGCCGCAGATTTGCTCTCCCAACTGTAACAAATGTGCTTTCTGATTCGTTCTCTTCCACCTGCAACAAATCTGCTTTCTCGTTCACCAACAGTTTTACCTTCCATTCAATACCAACAATTGGGTCTCTGGTGGGGCTACCCACCTCTGACCACTCCCCTGGATGTGAGACTGGCCTCAGTATTCCTTGGACCAGGCAGTTTGGGAACCAAGAAAGAATTGTGCACTTTCTTCCTCTTTGCTCCAAGACCTGTTTGTGTCTGTCTGCTCTCCCTCTCTAAATGCTCTGTTTGCTGCAACGTGCGAATCAAAGATGGAGAAGCCAGCTTCATCTTGCTCAGCACACATCAGTTCTCCCTTTCTATTTACTCAATTCCTGTTTAATTCTGTGTGTGTGTGTGTGTGTGTGTGTGTGTGTGTGTGTGTGTGTGTGTGTGTGTAACTATTAACAGCAACCATGTGGCTCTCCTCCATCTTGACCTCATCATGATTTCTTGTGAGCTCCGGGGAATCGACTTGGATCCATCTGAACAGCATCTTGCCAGGTCCAAGCAGTACTGGATGGTTCCACAGAGCCTGGACAGTGAAGTGAAACAGCCAGCTACCCCAGGATGTGGCCAGCACTCTAGTTTTCTCAGGTCCCCCAAAGATGATGGACACCCCCAGGCCAGCAGGAAGCAGTCTCCAGAACACGGCGCCCTCATCCTGCCTCATCTGCTACCTCTTTCTAACTCCTCACCTTTTTATAATAAAAAGTGGGAAGGTTAGCATTTAGGCATCTGTACTGGCCTGCTGTTAGGATCCTGACAGGATATATCCTCAGCTGCAGCCACTAAGAGCACCCCCTGTGTGCATTTGCTGTTTCCTTACAGAAGGTGGGCGTTGTACACCTCCCATCTCTCTCTTTCTCTTCCTTCACTTTCGTTCCCAGGGACCAGTCTCTGCCCCTTTCTCTACCCCCTTCTCTTCTTCCTTCTCTGCCCCTTCTCTCCCCTTCCCTCAACAAACCTCCCATGTGAGCCTTGTTATATGGCTTTTAAATACAACACTACTTTTAAAATACAACTGCTTTTAAAATACAACATCTAGAGCAGCGCTTCTCAACCTTCCTAATGCTGCAGCCCCTTAATACAGTTCCTAAGCATAAAGTTATTTTGTTGCCACTTCATAACTGTAATTTTGCTACTGTTATAAATCATAGTGTAAATATCTGATATGCAGGATTTATGAAATATGACTCCGGTGAAAGGGTAGTTTGACTCCAACGGGATCACCACCCAAAGGTTGAGAACCACTGGTCTAGAGAGAAGAGGACCTGCCTGTCCTCAACCCAGCAGCAGAGAAGCACTTGTTAATCAGAACAGCCTGAAAGGCATAGATGCAGGGCATCCTTTCAGTGAGTGCTCTGGCTATTGGTTCTTATTTTGCACCAAATATCAACATAAGTGAAGGGGTAGGGTTTTTATTTTTTGTTCACCAATTATAAAGAAAGATTTAGAGTAAACACCACCTCTGCTCCTAAGAAAAACTTAGAAACAGCTACAGCCGTGTCTCTGACCAAATACAGCTGTCTTTACACAACTCTGATAGGGCAATGTCAGTAAAAGATTATCGAACCATTGAACTTTTATAACATCCCAACTTAGCTGCACCTCAAGCCACTTTAAAACCAGACTGATCATCAGGGACTCCACACACCGTGACCGAGAAAAACGATGAAATGACAGAATAAGCCATGAGAAAGATCTGTATATTTTATTCACTCCTGTCCTGTTTTTCTCAAGGTATTTCTACTCATTAGGATTCCTGCATAAGGGTTCTCTGGAGGAAGAGAATGGATGGGATGAATTTATATCCCAAAGTGGATATATTAGATTAGCTTACACAACAGGGTTGAGTCATCTAACAGCGGCTGCCTTCATGCTGGAGAGACTGGGAACCTAGAAGCTACTCACTTCACAAGGCTATCCTTATGAACATACTGAATGAAGGATTTCTAGGGCATCCCTGGACTTCAGTCCATGTTTGAAGGCTAAAGAAGCTGGGTTCTGATGGCAGTGGCGGCAGCAGCAGCTGCACAGCAGATGCATACGCTAGCAGGGAGTGAAGGCGGCAGGTAAAAAGCAGCGCTGCTTCTCCCTCCAGCCCCTTTGGACCCGAGCTGCTGCCCACTCTTGAGGCGCTCCCCCTCACTCAGCCCTTGCAGGGATCCTGAGGAATGTCTCTTGGTAGATACCACTCTGGACCATCATAGTCGCCTTCAGCTGTACATGATTGAAAACCAAACTATGGCTGTTCCTTGCTCTCGTCACAGACCTGGGCATGCAGTTTGGCTGCCGCGGCAGCTCGTCTCCCTCACTTCTTTATCGTTTTCCATAGTGTGTTTTTCACCTTGACTGCCCAATGTGGCTACTGAGACTTCCATCATTGTGCCCACATCCACCCTGTCAACAAAGTAGGAAAATAAGGACAAAAGACTCCTTGCTGTTTGAAAATCTGTCCCTCCGCTTCCACGTTGGTCATAGTGCTATATACACTGTAATGATATTAAAACAGGCCGATTTGTACAATGGCTGTCTTATGTGCACACTGTTGTGCTCACTGTACCTGACAGACAAAACTTAAGGGAGGAAGGACTCAGTTTCGCTCCTGGATTCGGAGGGTTTTCGAATATCTTGCTGGAGAAGACCAGGCAGAACAGCAAAAGTCTCTGGCAGCAGGAACATGTGGGAGAGGCTGCTTACACGGAAGCAGTCCAAGAAACAGTGAGACCAAAACCAATGGCCAGGTATACCTTCAAGGGCCACTGCTGCTTCCACCAGCCTCACCCCCTAAAGGTTCTTCCAGCTTTCAGCACGGTGCCACCAGCTGGGAGGCAGGCATTGAAAACAGTGGTAGGATGGTGTGTAATCACACAGGAAGCAGACAACCCGGAGTTCTGGTGCTGAGGCAGGTGGGGTAGAGGAGATCAGGAGATGCAAACAGATCCTGCGACAGTAAGCCAGACAGTCAAGCATGGCCTTCTGGCTGAGTTCACCCAAGGGGCAAAAATCGGGGTGTGATCAACGCATGTTTTTATAGACACTATCTGGGGCTTGGTACCCAATGCTGTTTCCTCATCTTTCCCATCATCTGGGGTTTGGTACCCAGTGTTCCCTTCATCTTTCTCATCATCAGATGTTCCATGCTTTTATTTCTTCTGTTTTGGATCATGTGTATTCTATTTTGTGCACAGTCGATGGAAACCCAGCTCAGTAGAAATATAAAAAGAAACTTGATCTTCTAGCTTAAACTTTTTCTTCTTGAGAATTCACATTCACTTAGTAATTTCTTTCAAACCCTAAGTACTTGTTGTAACTAGGGCAGTCCCAGGGCAGGTACAAAGCATGGGAGAAGCACAGTGCTTCTCAGATCTGCATAAACTCACACAAGAAACTTAAACCAACGGTAGCGCATTCCTGTCCCAGTGGGTGCCAGCACCTGCCTGAAGTCATTTCTGTTGATGACTTAAGTGGGTACATTTTGCATCTATACAGATTTTTTTTTTTTTTTTTTTTGGTGGAGCCTAAGGACAATGCAACAGAAAACAGTTTTATTCCTCACCCCGCCCTTAGGAACAACCAAAAAGTTTCTGACCAACACTGAGTGTTTGGGAGACACGAAACTGAGTAACATTCATGTGCTGAGGCGTGCCTTTCACCACATGTGCACCGGTGACTTCTGTCCGAGAGATGGGCTTTGCAAATCCCAAGCTTTAGCCTAACTGAATACCCAGGGTGCATTGCCCCCTAGTGGGTGATGTTTGCATTGCAGACCCCTGATTACAAAAACGAAGTGATTTTTGGCCTTTTAAAACCAGCTGGGGAAATCGGCAGTTTAATTCTCAGAAAGCACACAAATCAAACTGAACCCCAAGAAATACATTATCTTAAGAAGAATCTCTCCCCCACATATAAACCCATGAAAAAGCCCACTGTGCACGTAGCATCTGTGCTTGTTTGGATGCAATGAGATTAGTGAACAAAAGCCGCATCATTGCGTCATTAGAGCCACTCTGGTTTCTAGCACCAGGGACGATTTCTTCCCAGGGAAAAGACTTGGCTTTGATTTCAAAGCAATTAATTGTTTTACAAAATAAGCATCGTATTCCTTCACCTCCCACCACTCCTTTGCTTGGAAGTTCTGATTTTAGTGATGTGTCCTCAAGTAAGGACTTCTTCACTCCATGAAGTAGTTACCTTCCTGAAAAACGCTGAGATTTCCCCCCACCTTCCCTGCTTCAGATTTCCATGGGAGAGAGAGCCATTATTCTTTAGCAAGCTCGAATAAAGCCCCCAACTTGCCCTGAAGTGCTATGGACCATTGGGCTCAGACAAACCCCACAAACAACCTTGTAGTCAAAAGACACAGTTCTCCCTCCCACAGGGGGCTGAAGGCACTCGCGTCTGTCCCATGTCTTCTTCACTGTTCCTTCTATATCACACCTCAACTGTTCGTAGCCGGTTGGATATCAGCTCCGGAAGAAATCTCAGAGACACTGCTTCCAGTTCATTTGTCTGCAGACAGACGCCGGGTCTGAATCCCATGACCTCCCTGAAGGTCTGCATTATTTTGAGGTGTGCTTCAGCCCTCTGAGAAGCCAGGAACCTCTTGATTCAGGTAGGGAGAACCTGAGAAAGGTGCACAAGCAAAGCCAGCTGACTGGCAAGAAGGGGAGGTGAATAAGCCAGGTAGCAACAGGAGCAGAGCTGGCTCTCCACCCACAGATAAGGAGGTGTCTGGTCTGCTGATCCCTTATCTGGTAGGAGATATCATTCACACTCAGAGTGTCTGTCCTTGTAATAGGGAGATTTGGATCCTGTTAACTCCTGGTGAGACCCACCCCTGACTGAAGCAAGGATCTGGAACAGTGCTCAGTCCTAAAGCTCTGCCTGCCCAGCGAAGGGGACCCTGGACTCCCAAGCTATCACAGTACACAGCTCTAAGAAGGCAGATCAAGGAAGGCCCTAGTAGCCACAGTCTACTAAAGCACTTGGAGTCTGAATGAAACTTCCTGGTCTGCTCAGTGAAGTTGTAAACAGGAGAAAGGACATGCTTCTCATTCATTTTTTTTTTCCCCCTTCTGTTTAGTTTACTGAAGCTGAAGATGCCATAGAGGTGTCAGGTCAGGGGAAAACTGTTGGCCTGTCTCTAGAGAGACTTAATAAGAATCTCTTCCATAAAGATAATTATGGTTCAGACATGTATCCCCAAAGGTTAATGTTGGGGAGGTGCTATGGCATTACAGGATAGTTTAACAGGGACCTCTAAAAAGTGGAGGCGTCCAGAGTGCAAATGTCTCCAGGAAACTCAGTGCTCACAGCAAGAGCAGCCTGAAGCCTTGGCACCAGGAAAGCAGCTTCCTAAAGACATGATCCTCCCAGTTCTGATAACTTAGCTTACGGATGATTCTCATTTCGTGTTTCTGCTTTTCTTTCATCTTTCCTATAAGTAATAATGATCCTACTGGAAAGGTTGAGCAAAACTAAGAACAGTGTTTTCAGTACTTTACAAACCAAATTAACTGACTCCTACAATATGGGAACACTATAATGAAGCACAAATATACAGAGAAAATATGAAATTTTTGAGATACAGAACAAACTTAAAATATAAATAACAACTATTGACTTTGATTTTTTTAGTTCTTAAAAAAATTTAAATACACAGTTTTTAAAATTTCTAAGTATGTGTATGTGTCTCTGAATATCATTGCCCAATGCAGCCAGAAAATGGAATCAGATGCCACATCTACTCCAAGAAGGCCATACTTCCTAATAGTGCCACTCCCTGGTGACTAAGCATTCAAATTTATGAGCCTATAGGGGGCGCAATTCTTATTCAAACCACCACAGGAGGTGTGGTCTTGTTGGAAGAAGTGTGTCACTGGGCTTTGCGCTTTCAAAAGCCCAAGCCAGGTCCAGTAGTGTTCTCTCTCTCTCTCTCTCTCTCTCTCTCTCTCTCTCTCTCTCTCTCTTTCTCTTTCTCTCTTTCTCTCTCTCTTCTGCCTTCAGATCTGGTTGTAGTGCTCTCAGCTACTTCTCCAGCACAATGTCTGCCTGTGTGCCGCAGTGATGATAATGGATTAAAGCTCTGAAACTCTAAGCCACTCCAATTACATGCTTTCTTTTGTAAGAGTTACCCTAGTCGTGTGTCCCTTCACAGCAATAGAAGACTGACTAAGCTAGACACCGAGGACACAGGAATGGAATAAGGCTGCTTGTGTGTACTGATGCTGATTCAGTGACACTGTGTCTTTCTCATCTCGGGAGAACCTTACCACAAGACTTCCAACATTTGCTTCAAATAGCATGACTTCTTTCCTTCAGCTAGGCCCCACCCCATAAAGCTTCCAGTACTTTCTAATGGTGTCGTCAGCTGAAACTAAGCCTTTTAACTCATGAACTTTGATGGGACATTTAAGATCAAGACCATAATACTCTGTCTCTGTAAGATCGTTGCTTCATATTTATACATGTTTAAAAAAATATACACAAGCAGGGCATGGTGATGCATGCCTATAATTCTCAAACTTGGGAGGTGGAAGCAAAAGATCACGAGTTCTGGGCCAGTCTGAGCTATACAGCATCACCTCACTCTGTGTCACATCAAACAAAGCACACAGACATATAGAAATACTACACCCCAAGAACTGTGCTAAGCAAGTTTTCATGGACACTTTACCCTAACCCTCAGAAGGGCCTCAAAGGCACGTAATGACATTGTCAGGATTTTAGAGGTCAGGGAATGGAGATGATTAAGGGTTTAAATGATTCAATCAAGACCATAAAGATATTAATAGAACATAGATTGAAATGCAGGGAGTCTGAGAATCCCACTTTTTTTTTTTTAGCTAAGGATGGAACCCATGGCCTTGTGCTTTCTAGGCAAGCACTCTACCACTGAGCTAAATCCCCAACCCAAGATTCCTACTTTTGTTAGTAATTACTTTCTTTATCAAACTTAACATGGAAGTTGTTGAGGATTTTTTTTTCTTATTTTCCTAACTCTCATTTTAGAAACTGGAACTTAGGGCTTGTGGGATAGCTCAGTGAGACGGCTCAGGCCAGATAACCCAAGTTCAATCCTTAGGATTCTTGTGGTAAAAGGAGAGAACCACCTCTCACAAGTTGTCTTCTGATCTTCACAGGCACATTTTGACACATGTTAGACCAACACACATGCATAATAAAATAAATTAATAAGTGAATGTTCAAAAATTTAGGGCTGGGGACTGGAGGGATGACTCACAGTTTTAATAGCACTGGCTGGTGTTACAGAGGTCCTAAATTCAATTCCCAGCAACCCCATGGTGGCTCACAATCATCTTTAATGAGATCTGGTGTCCTCTTCTGGCATGCAGGCATATATGCAGGCAGAATACTGTATACATAATAAATAAATCTTTAAAAAAAATCAGGGCTGGAGAGATGGCTCAGTGGTTATGAACATGTTCTCTGGTGTCGCAGAGAACCTGAGTTCAGTTTTCAGCATCTGTGTTAGGCTACTCACAACCACCTATAACTCCAGCCCCCAGGGATCAGACACCCTTCCTGATCTCATCAGGCAGCTGCACTTATATGCATACATCCCTATGTAGGCACACATGCATACATATAATCAAAAAGATTTATCTGCATTCCAGAATACACTATTTTTTTTGGGGGGGCAGTTTTCGAGACAGGGTTTCTCTGCGTAGTTTTGGTGCCTGTCCTGGATCTTGCTCTGTAGACCAGGCTGGCCTCAAACTCACAGAGATCTGCCTGCCTCTGCTTCCCTAGTGCTGGGATTAAAGGCGAGCACCACCACTGCCCGGCATCAGAATGCACTATTTCTTATTCCATTGATGTGAGAGCTGTGCTTTTGCGATGAAATGATATATTCTCTTGACTCTTCTTTCACTGAGCCACATGGAAGCGGTTTCTAAACCACTTTCTTGTTCAGGAGGTTTATTTTTTATTTACATTTCAGTGTTTAATATATATTAATTTTAAAATTATGTGATGATGAAACTACATTTTCTGCTGCTTTATTTAATAATAGTAATACTACTACTACTAATATGACTGCTCTCCATTAACGTACATGTAGTTGTCTGAACTTTAGTCAGTGTTTTAAGAAGCAAAGATGGGTAGAAACAAATAGTCACTTGAATAGTGATGTGAGACCCTGGCCCTCCTTTGAGTGTTCTGTCATAATCAGTTCTCTAACTACAAAGCTTCTGAGGACAGCTGTTGAAAACATGGCCTTGCTGCTTTGTGGTCTGAAGCGTGACCCTAATTAGTCTTATTCAATAAAAACCCAGAGTCAGATGTTAGGGTGAAAGCTGATAGATCAGAGAAGCAGAGCAGCAGCCACTAGAGACATCTTACCTCTATGAAATCTCAGACCAAATGGGCCATCCTGTCTCTATGAATCCTCAGAATGAATGGGCTCAAGATCCTGTCTCTACCTCCCTAGTGCTGGGATCAAAAGCATGAACCTCCCAAGTGCTGGGATCAAAGGCTTGAGTCTTTCACAAGCTGGGATTAAAGGCATGAACCACCATTGCCCTGCTCTGTTTCTCTTTTAGGCTGAATCAATCTCATGTAGCCCAGGGTGGCCTTGAACTCCTGATCTTCCTGCTTCCTTCTCCCAACTGCTGGGATTAAAGGTGTGTACCACCACTGCCTGGCCTCTATGGTTAACTAGTGGCTAGCTCCGCCCTCTGATCTCCAGGTAAGCTTTATTTGTCAGAACACAAACAAAATATCACTCAATAGTGGTCCTTTGGGATCAAGGTCACAAACTCCAGCCCAAGTTTTCCCAGATATTCCTGTTTTTAATTTTAGAATCCTTCAGCCTCAGAGCACCCAGCCTGGGACAATTCCCTCAAACAAAACAATTATTAAACACTCACAAGTGCAACAAGAACAGTCTCCTGGGAGGCCTGTCTAATTGAGCCATTAACACCCAGGCAGGAACAGTCTGGAAGCACTTGATCTCACTTTTGCGACTCTCCCTGGGCACACCAGGCCTGTCACAAAAGCCTCGTAAACACCCTATGCGTCTCATTCCTTAATTAAGATCTTGCAAAGTTTACGATATGATTATGATTCAGTCAAACAAAGACGAAGGGTGCTTTTCTTCACATGCAGCCCGGCTTTCCCATAGAAAGGATGGTGGTTCCATGAAGTGGGAGAAAATAGTGTCTCCAGCAGCCCCTTTAAACTTCTAAAGGAGAAAGTCTCTAAAAGTATGTGAAAAAGTTTCTGTTGTTTAAACCGTCCACTTTATGGTCCTCTGTTACTGAGCCTGAGTAGGCTAATACATCCCATGGATAGATGTCCTCCTATTTATAGAGGGTTGGCTTTCGAATTGTGGATATTAACTTAATTTTATTAGAACAAAACTCCTTAATAAGTCAAGGACCATCTGTATACTTCTCAGAAAGAATGTTTCTCTAAATTGGACTACCTCTTCATTGTGGCTGGGCTCACAAATTTAGCTAGGGGGATGGGTTACTTTGGGCTGATACAGATGGGGACAGTTGGACTCTCTTCCATGTTTCCCACCCTGGCACAATGTACTAGTGGGACCTGTCCTACTCATGGTGAAGATAGCAGCCCAATACATCAACCCTGATTCACAAGCCTGGATCCTACCCGCTGTTATCTTACTGGCCACAGCATTTCAAGTAGCCACACGCAGAGTCAAAGGTTTGCAAAGCATATTCTGCTTCTTGGTGGGAGGAAACTGCCACAGGGTGAAAGACAGTCATAGAGAGAGCTGAACACGAATTGTTACCTAAATGTGGGGAATTCACTATGATTGGGCCTTGTAATGAATACAGGCATCATTTATTAATTTAGCAGTTGAAGAAAGGTATTTGTGGAGGGTGAGGAAATGCATGCGTGCTGCAGACATGCAGAGGAAAAGGCAGAGGGGAGACCCAGAAATCTGAAAAATCCCAGTGCATGCCTTTAAAACTCAGCAGTCGGGAAGCAGAGGCAGGTGGATCTCTATGAGTTCAAGGCCAGTCAGGTCTACATAGAGTTCCAGGACATCTAGGGCTATATAGAAATACCCTGTCCAGGGGAGGAGAAAAAGAGAGAGAGAGAGAGAACATGTGAAAATATTTTCATATCCTTGAGTTTACAAAATACATGGTCTACCTTATAGCATAAAGTGTAGGAAAATACTACTGAGAAATGTAGTCCTTCCATCCAACATTAGCCTTTTAGCCTTACAGATAATATAGACCTAAAGCCACTTGTGTGAGGACTAGAAAAAAAGCTAATTTGTGGTGTGGAAAACTGAATAAGACACATACAATGTTTTAGAAGGATTCAAGAGTAATTGGTATGCAAAATTTTATTGTACAGTTATCTGTCATTTAGTAAAATTTTGTATTCGCTAGAATTATTACAATAGTTTTCTAAATAAATGAACTCACTTATCATGAATCTTAGGTCCAAGTCAACATGGGAGTCTAAACCATACTTTCAGATTCACCTACAAGTTGCTTTCATGCTCAAAGCAGTCACCTAACTAAACATCTGTGCGGCCTCTTCCCTTTCACCACCAGCTCTGGCCACTCGATTTCTTTTAGGGTCATGGTTCACATACAAAACACTTATGCTCTTGGGGAGTTTTCGTGGGCACGGGATGCTTAAAGGGAAACAAAAACCTAGAATGAAGGGGTGCCCCTGATTCCCTTAGGCGTCTTCTGAGGGTTTTGTAAAACAGTCTGCCACCCATGTCTTGGAAATATCACATATTTACATGGTTTAGAGAACATTGGGATTGTTTGCAATAATAAAAAACCTGAAAATTATATTCATATTTTGAGGATTTACTCAACATTCCTAACCTGAACAGTATCAAAACAAGACAAGTCCATCTATTCCTAAGCAACACACAGTGGCTAAGGGCCGGTGAGTCACATCACAACCTGCCACTCCATTGCACTCTCAGTTTCTGGTGTGCTTCCACGCTCATCATTTCCCTTTATAACAGTTCTCTCGACAGAAATGAAAATTTCTCGTTTTTTCCTTGTGATGCTGGGTGACACACCCGGGTTTTACAGGCTCAGGCACAGGAATGTAGCCGCACCATGCACACTGCTCACACTGTGGATGACATACAACCTTCATCTCCTGGAATAAGGTTTTTCGGTTTTTCTCCTTTAGCATTAATTCAGTTAATTCAGATTGGTCTTGACACGGAGATGGCAGATTTGCAAAGATAGTACAGACCCACTTGAAACAGAAGTGTTCATGCTGATTAATACATGTATCTATTTCATGAGGTCAACAAATGGTTTCTTGTTTTGTTTTTGGGTGTTATTAGGTAGGAACTATCCCATGAGATCTTTAAAAGAAGCATGGCAGCCCTCCTACCTCTTATTTTAAGAAGTAAGAACTCTCAAAGAATTCAGAGTTCACTGATTGACTAGAATGGCTGATCAGCAAACCCCGAGGATCCCATCTTCATTTCTGTGTTGAGATTACAGGAATGAGCCACTGTGCCTTGTGTTTCATGCAGGTGCCCAGTATCGAAACTCAGGTCCTTATTTTGTCTGCAAGCACATTACCAAATGAACAATCTTCTCAGGCCCTGAAACCAATTTCTTTGAAGTAAAAAAAAAATATTTAATTTTTAATGATTATTTTGTTGTTGTTGTTGCTTAAAATGTTATACATGGGTCCAAAGAGATTTCTCAGAGGTTAAAAGCACTTGCTGCTCTTACAAAGGACCTGAGTTTGATTCCCGGTACCCACATGGCAGCTCACAACTGCCTATAACTCCAGTTCCAGGGGAACTGATGCCCTCTCCTGGCTTTTGTGGGCATCAGGCATGCACGTGGTACACAAACATGCAAGCAAAACACTTATGCAAATAAAAATAAAAAGAACACTTAGAAAGTTTTAAAAGTAAATAAATAAAAAAGAATTTCATACATGCATGCAATGTTTTGATGAAATCCACTCCCCATTCCCACCCTTTCTGTCCCCTCACCTCTGTTCCTCACAATTTCTTGTGCTTTCATTTGTTGTAGAATATTCCTTTGCATTGTGCGAAGTACGTCACTGTGATTAGTTTAATAAGAAGCTAAATGGCTAATAGCTAGGCAGAATTTTCAGAGAGAATGCTGGTGGGACAGAGAAAGACTCGCTACATTTATTTGTAAATCCACTAAGCCTAATTGGTGCTGCCCATATGTGCATGAGTATAGGCCATCTACTGAAGCATGGGTAATGTCTTAAGGGCCATATACCTGAAGAAAATGGAGTCTCCCCTTCCCACAGCCATCAGCTGCCCATAGCTCCCTACCTATGAAAGGACCAAGCAGATGCCATTAGAGGCTGCTCAGTCTTCTCTCACAGATCAGGCCTCAATTTCAGTTTCCTGAGACTTAAGCAAGCAGTTTCTGGGAGGGCCATGACAAAAGACATAGTTCTTGCACTAGCTCCCTTTCTGCATGTACTCTGACTGCTCAAGGTTCAGCCAGTTGTTTACTGTCTGGGACCCCTCACCAACTTAGAGCTACGTGCATGGGTCAATGTGAACATGCTAGGCCAGCCTGCCTCCATGGCAGCTCAAGGACAGAGCCTGGACCACTGAGTCAGCCCCCACAGTCAGCACGTGCAAGGCCAGCCAGCCCCCATGGCAGCTCAAGGACAAAGCCTGGGACTTGTCCCGGACAGCCCCCAAAATGATAATTGTAACCCCAACCAGAAAATTCAAAGGTTACATACCCTCACCCAATTAAAAAAGAACAGAGACCTTCAAAAATAAAAACAAACCAATCCGAGTTGCACCCGTGCCAACCCCCCCCAACCCCCCCAACCACCCTGAAGGACTTGCAGTTTTTGCCTTTAAATAGATAGCCTCACAAAGAAAGAGCAACTCCTCCCTGCCTCACTGTATTGGGTGTAGGAACGAGTTCCCTGCCTAGGCTTGTATCTATGGAATAAACCTTGCTGTTGCATTCTGGACATCCTCGGTCTTCAGTGGTCTCTTTGGGGTCATGATCTGGGTATAACACCTAGGGGTGCAATTTCGTGACCTTTCCTTCTCCCATGCTGGGATTTTATCTTGCTTGATCTTGAAAAAGAATTGTGCATTTGATCACAGTCACTGTAAATTCATGTGCCACTGCCTTTCATATGCAGACAACACTATTTCATTGCGGTCATCCACTGCCTATGGATCTTAAAAGCATTCTGTCTCCCCCCTGCCCCTTCCATGACGATACCTGAGCCCTCGGAAGAGGGATGTCTTTAGTCCCAAGGTTAAGGACTCTTTCTGCCTCCTCTTCTTCAGGATTCTCTGAACCCTGAGGGGAGGGATTTCATAAAGACATCCTGTTTAGGGCTGAGTGTTCCAAGGTCTCCCATTCTCTTCACAATATTCAGCTTTGAGTGTCTGTATTCGTTCCTATCTGCTGCAGGAGGATGTTTCTCTGACAATGACTGAGCAAGGCACTGATCTACAAGTATAGCAGAATGTCATTAGGAATCATTTTAAGGATACTTGTGTGTGTGTGTGTGGGGGGGTGTGTTTTCGAGACAAGGTTTCTCTGTGTAACAGCATTCTCTGTCCTGGAACTCGATTTGTAGACCAAGCTGGCCTCAAACTCACAGAAATCCATCTGCCTCTGCTTCCTGAGTGCTGGGATTAAAGGTTTGCATCACCACCGACTGGCTTGCTACTTTTTTTTTTTTTAAGACCAGTATTATTTGTTTTTACCATAGGTCCCTGGGCTGTATAGCTTCAGGTTCTTGGTCATCCAACCAGTGTCAGATATGGGTTCCTTCTCATGGGTGGGCCTTAAGTCAAACCAGATATTAGTTGGTTCCTTGCACAAACTTTGTGCCACCATTGCATTAACATGTCTTGTGGCCAGGACACCCTTGTCGATTCACGGGTTTGTGGCTGGCTTGGTGTTTACATTTCCTTTTGGTGGTGTGCAGAGTGCCTTTCTGTACCAAAGACACTAGAACATAGGGGTGAAGGCTCTATGTAGGCACCAGCTTGATGTTCAATGAGTTGTGTAGATATCATTTTCAGCAATGAGGCCTTGCCATCAATTTGTGGAGGGAAAGCTATAGTCTTGGCAAAAGCCCGAGTTGTTTAGGGATTCCCTTTGGCCAACAACTCAATTAGATGTAACCCAATCTTGGTACTAGAAGCTCATTTGGTGACAAGAGATGGTCAGTTGGGACTCTGTCTCCCTATTATTTGATGATTTCATTTAGATCAATATATATATATATGTGTGTGTGTGTGTGTGTGTGTGTGTGTGTGTGTGTGTGTGTGTGT
>CABHPQ010165260.1:8412-45869 GCA_902168405.1 Peromyscus aztecus | reverse complement strand
CCCCCACTCCCTGGTTCTTCCAGCACCTGGTGCCAAAGCATGTAGTACCTGAAGTGAGTAAAAACTGTCAACTATACAGGAACGAGGGAGGAAGCCAGGTGCATCAGTGCACACCTGCAATCCCGATGCTTGTTAGGTGGAGGCAGAAGGGTTAGGAGATCAAGGTCACCCTTGGCTACATAGCAAGAAATGTGCGAAGGAAACAGACAGTTCCCCTGCTCCAGATGTGAGCACCATAGAGAAGTCACAGAGTAGAAAACATAGAAAACTAGAGCTCCGTGGAAATGTGGTCACATGATGGGCCCACTCAGTGAGTCGATGCCCCAAGCTCAGTGTTTTACAGCATGAACCCAAGGCAGACTTAGCCAGGCCCGGGGTCCCTCCTACCTTCACTTTAAAGATGAGGAGACCTAGCACAGAGGGGCAAGTAGCTTTGTCAGATGTCACACAGCTGAGATGACTTGCCTAGAGCTGCGTCAAGATGCCAACCCTTCTCTGCCACCCTTGAAACTGAAGTCTGCTGTCACCTGGAAACAATATCCAGGGAAGATGGGAAAGTTGGGAGGCCGTTCAGGAACTCACAATGGGGAGGGGAGATGAGCTGTCTGGCACCAATATGTTTAGTCGGTCCAGATGGTAGAGAGCCTGTATCCAATACCTGGCCGGGTGGGAACAGGAAGAGGTGCAGACAGACAGGCAAGTTCCCAGCAAGTGGCAGGGGACTCACGGGATGTGGGGGGCGGGGGCGCTCTCACTCCACCCAAAGGGAGGGCCCAGGGAAGGGAAGCCTATGACTTCATCACCAAGCCCACGCCAATGACATCACCAGGAGGGCAAGGAGCCAGGCCCAGCAAGTTATTTATGGAAACGGCTGGCGGCCAGGCATAGATCCAGATCCTGAGCCGTTTCAGATGTGGTTGGATAGAGCTTCCAGCTGGCCCAGTGGGGCCTCAGAGGCCGGCAGGCAGGCAGAGGAGGAAGGAGGAAGGCTGGAGGAATCCAGCAGATGGGGGCAGGGCTCCCTGGAGCTCATGGGGGCTCCAGCAGAGATGTCCAGAGTTCCAGGCTCCTCCCTCTTGGAATCTGCATATCTCTACCCGTGCTCATCCAGAACTTCCCTGTGGTGCTCCCTCAAGGTCAGAGTAGTTGAACCCAGAAAGGACAGAGTATGCGTGTGCATTCATGTGCACCGAGGGCATGTCTGTGCACATGACTGTTACGCGGGCTTCCCAGTCCACAGGAAGATACACTTGGCTCCCTCACACATTGGTGCCCTGAGTGGTCCTGAGTGAGTATACAGATCTGTGCATCCTTGCACACGTGTGCATGCATGGGGGCTGGGAAGCGGAGTGCACAGGGAGAGCAAGCAGGGAGGAAGAGAAGAGCCACTGGGGAGCAAGATCGCAGCAGGAAGTTGGGAAAATATCATTTCAGCCCGAGATCCAGAGGCACTTATAGAAGCTTCAGCGAAACCAGACAAACCTTCCTTTCAATCCATTTATCAAAACTGCCTGCAGCTCTGCTTCTGAGCAGGTACAACAAGAATAAAATATTGAGCAGAACCGGCGACCGCGGGACTGGAGGAGGCCAATAAATAAGAAGTTACTGAGAAGCCCGCCCTGACCCTGATGGGTTTGCTCTGCCGGTCCCTCCACCCAAATCATCCTGTGATCTTATGGGGGATGGCAGGAGCAAGGATGGCAGGGGCCCGCCCTATTGGCCAGATCTCTGCTGTTTTTGATGAGTTGGGGATGTAAGAATAGCCTAACCTACACAGACAAGCTTCGGTGAGGTAGCCGCATAAGCAATACTGTCTTGGACTTGCTCACTGCCTTCCTTTCTTCCCTCTAAAACCCCTCAGGATGGGCTGGAGAGATGGCTCCATGGGTCAAGATGCTTGCAGACAAGACTAACTACCTAAGTTCAATCCCCTGGACCCACATAGGAGAAGCGACTTCTGCATGTTGTCCTTTGACCTCTCCACGTGCAGACTACGACACGTGTGCTGGCACACACAAACAAATACATGCAATAAAGCTTTCTTAATCCTCCAAAAGGGAACTGGACCCATCTGACCTAGAGAGGCCTGGTTGTTCAAGGCAGCCTAGGAGTGAGAATGAGACCAGGTAGCAACCAAGGGGCTTGAACCCAGGCCCCAGGCTACACTAAGACCCTCCACTCCTGCTACCATGTCCTCTTAACTTGGACCTTTTGGGTGGTAGGTGGAGGGATAGACAAGCAACTGAATGAAGGTCCCTCTTTCAGGTTCCCCCTTTTCAAACCATCTGTCCTGAAGCCAAGAGAGAGAAGCCAGCCATATTGTAAATGCTCTTATATTGGGCCCACAAAATAGAGTGTCTCATTGACTTCTTTCTCCTCCACATCCACGGAATTATAGGACTTGCTTTCTCCTCATCTACATACCCATTGCCCAGGTAGGTGCTCAGGGACCTGCTCTTGTCACCCCTTGCCTGCTTTCCCCACCACCACTGCCACCACAGCCCCACTAACAACACAGTCTGAATGGTTGCAGGCTGCATCTCAATGCTAAGATCCCAAAGGGTAGCAGCAGATGCCTGGGAGGCCCCACAGGACAATGGCGCTGGGACACTGTTCTCTGAGCTGCCCCCATTGTGATCAGGGCCAGCAGAAAGGTACAAGGCTGCAGCTCTCTAGGTCACCGGGGTGAGCTCTCCGTGGAAAACCCGACGATAAAGGTTAACAAGGGAAGCAGAGCATGCCCGACGGTTGCTACAGGGATGGAAGGGCACCCTGGCTCTGCGGGAGCAGCTGAGGTCATGTCTCACATCCCTCTGCTTTCTGAAACACAGCCCTGCCTTTCCTAGGATGTTCCTGGGAAGCAGATGCCCTGTCCATATATTGCTTTTCAAAGGGTCTCTATTGTGGAAATTAATGAGACAATTCCACGTAGTTTATCTGATAGTCAAAAGAGGTTTATTTTGGGTCAACTTACAGCAAGCAAAGGGGTCGGTTAAGGGATCCAGGAGAGGTGAGGCACAGTCCAAAGTGGCTCTCTGGAGAACTCTGATTTGGTCTGCAGCCCAGCATCCAGCATCCAGGATCACAAGGTAGCCAAGAGAGAGCAAGCACATATGCATCTCAGGTCTCGGTCACTCCCTAGGTGGGGGCAGGTACCCAGCAGTTACGGGCTGCCTACTCGGGGCGGTGCTTCAGGGGTGAAGCACAGACAACCACCTCTACAGGTCTCATCTCCAGCAGGCCCTGTGTTCCTTTCCATTCCTGCTCACACTGGGCAGCTTGAATTCTCTGGGTCTTTTTGAAGTGGGATGAGTCAAGAGAATGAGGTCCTTTGGATCTAACTGCCCCAGGCAAGAGAATGAGGTCCTTTGGATTTAACTGCCCCAGGCAAGAAAATGAGGTCCTTTGGATTTAACTGCCCCAGGCAAGAGAATGAGGTCCTTTGGATCTAATTGCCCCAGTCAAGAGAATGAGGTTCTTTGGATCTAACTGCCCCAGTCAAGAGAATGAGGTCCTTTGGATCTAACTGCCCCCATCCCTTCCTCTGTCTCCCTCCTACTTCCACATCTCCCTCGAAATCAACCACTTATGCACACGAGTGTGGAAGCACATAATGTATATACAAGTGTCTGTGCAGGTGTGTGGCTCATGCAGTGGCTAAAGGTCACAAGGTTGTCTTCTTTGGTTGTTCTCACCTTACTTTTTGAGGCAGGGTCTCTCACTGAATCAGCTAGGCTGGCTGATCAGTGAGCTCCCTGAATCCCCTTGCAGTACTGGAGGGACAGACAGACACTGCACCTGTTTTTATAGACGGGTGCTGCAGATCCAAACTCAGGTACTCATGAAGCACTTTAGGGACTGAGCCCTCCTCCCAGCCCCTGCCACATTCCTTCAACAAGATGGAGGTGGAACAGTACAGTGAATTTCCCAGCAGCCACCACTCAGGAATTTGAGGGACAGCTCCATCCTGCAATGGCAAATGGAAGAATGGAATGGGCAAGGATTGAGGGAGCTGCAGTTAGAGTTCTAAGGCAATTACCATTTTATTGCATTTCTATAAAGCTGCAAAATGCCATTCCAGGAACTGCTGGCCCCAGTACCCTTCCCTCCCTCCTCTGCAGACCTGCTTTCATAGTGAACAGGCCAAACTCTTCCTCTCCCCCCCCCCCTCTCTCTCTCTCTCTGTGTGTGTGTGTGTGTGTGTTTATGTGGTGGAGGTGGTGGTGATGGGGATCCGGAAGGAAAGTTGCCAGGGCAACCATCCCAGCTCACTCTTTCCCTTGCCTTTGAAAATCTGTGACAAGAGGAGCAGACATTTTTGTTGGGGTGCTTGGGTACACTCTCCCAGGATCAAAATGATGCAAGACATAGCACCAAGCAGAAAGAGTGGTCCCAGCATCCTCTGCTCCTCAGCAGTTTGCAGTATGAGCTGCTTTAAAGACTTCCAGCCAGGCTCTAGCTAGGCTCTCATAGTAGGGCGGAGAGCCTGCTCCTGCTGTGGGTGGAGGAAAGGCATCACCTTACAGCTTCCTGGGATTTTCTGCATCCTGTGACTTTTCTATTGAAGGCAGCATGTTTAGTGTTGGCTCAATATATACTATGGAATAGCTAACATTCCCATTTTCCTTTGGGGAAACTGAGGCTAGGAAAGACTGTGGCTTGGCTAATACCCACAGGTTGGAAAGTGACATATCTGGGACTCAAGTGCAGAACCAAATGACTGTCCAGCCAATTGCTGACATGTCTGTTGGCTTCAGTGAGGGAAGTGGTGAACAAGGGCCGCTGAAAGCCAGCCTGAGCAACCAGAGCTTTAACCGGAGGGTGCAAGGTAGATAACTTAGCTATTCGCCTGGGACTTTGGTGGATTTATGATGAGTGTCCTGTATCCAAGGAACACCCCTAGTCTTGATCCAGGGCACACTGAAGTCCTCGGGTCCTCAGGAACTGATATGTACAG
Organism: Peromyscus aztecus; assembly: GCA_902168405.1. Classification (NCBI taxonomy): domain Eukaryota; kingdom Metazoa; phylum Chordata; class Mammalia; order Rodentia; family Cricetidae; genus Peromyscus; species Peromyscus aztecus. Next base: position 40,912 of record CABHPQ010165260.1, on the reverse strand, counting down.
TGGAGAGTACTGGGTAGATACCTTGGATGGACCCTGAGGAACTGCACGCCATGTGTGGTTCAAGGTGGTTTAGGGTGAAATAGGACACAGAAATAGATCCATTGGTGCTTTCGTTTGCTTCTCTGTGTCTGCGATAAAACACTGGCCAAAATCAACTAAGGGGAAGAGTTTGTTTGAGCTTACACTTCCAAGTGATGGTCCATCATCAAGGGAAGCCAAGGCAGGGACCTAGAGGCAGGAGCTGAAGCATCATGGAAGAATGCTGCTTACTGGCTTGCTCTCCATGGCTTGCTCAGCCTGCTTTATTACACAACCTAGGGCCACCTGCTAGGGGATGACACCACCCATAGACCCTCCTATGTCAATCATTAATCAAGAAAACACGCCACAGACATACCCACAGGTCAACTTGATGGAGGCAGTTCCTTAAGGGAGGATCCTTCTTCCAGCTGACCCTTGTTTGTGTCAACGTGACAAAAACCAACCAGCAAATCTGGCAAGCCTCTCCCCATGGGTTTGCCTAGGTTCTGAGATTCGCCCACTTGGTCTCTTTGTTCTCCACTGCAACAATGTAGAGTGCCTTCAAATCCTTGACCTGTTTGCACTTGGCTGTAGGTAAGCCTGTGACTCTGCCTCCTGGTATGCCTGATGCCAACCTTAGCCTAGACACTACCTCCAGCATCTGACTTCCTGGTGTATAGTGATGTACATCAGCCTCTTGACCCATCTCTGATTCCAACCCTTCATATATCAGGTTGAAAAAGGGTCACAGAGCAGGGCAGAACCAACCCAGGAAGGTGATGGGGAGACCTAGGCCCTGGTTATGGAGCCTGGGACATCAGAGTCTGGGACAGCAGTGAGTGAATTCAACGAGGTGGGGGGAAGTGAGAAGAAAGGGGGAATGAGGAAGGCAAACTCTTTGGGAAAAAAAAAGTTCAATCTGATTTGTAAAGGGCACGATTTACAAATCCGTCACATATTTTACTAGGCTGGGATTTACGGATTAGCCTGTAATACTTAGGCGGCTTTTTGTAATAAAACCCTGAGCCGAGGCAGCCTTGGGGAAGTGAGGAGGAGGAAGGAGCTTTCTCTCTCTATCTCACTTTCATTTTCCCAGTATTTTTTGATCTAGGCAGCCCCATTAATCTGTACTTTATCTGCCTATGGAGAAGGATCGAGCTCTTTATTGGATTTTTGTCAAGAATAAATGATTTAGTTTGGGATATTGTGGAAACGATTTTTGTGGTATTACACCATCTAATAAATGAAACAGCAGGGATCAATTCCTTTCTTGCGATGTGTTCAACAGGCAGGGTGAAATATGCCCCACAATTATTTGGTATTGCACTCTATAGATATTTATAACCAAGTGTGACTGCACGGACGTGGCTGCCTCGGCATGGACCCTGTGATCCATTAGCCCCTAAAGCCACTGGACTTGGGGACTCACGTGACGGGAGCCCAGAGTCAAAAATGCAGATTGAGTTAGTGGGACTAAGTGCCTGAGAGAAAGGCACACAGTAAGGCGAAGGCCGGATTGAGAGATGGTGTTTATCAAGGCCAGTGGCGTCGTGTATTTTCTGGAAGGTGGTAGAATAACAGAGAGCTACCTCAGCAAGCCTGGCGGGTGCTGGTGTGGAAGGGACATGGCACCTTCCCGCTTCTGGGCACCTCCATTCACCCACTCTCCCTGGACACTGCTTCCAGGAAAACTGCTGGAAGTACTTGGAGGTGGGAGCTGGCTTTCAGCCCAGGGAAAGCTCATAGGTTTATATATTCCCAAAAGCTCACAAATATTTATTGAAAACCTCTTCTATGATGGTGCCTAGCAGGAGCCTAGCACAAAGCAAACCATATAGAGATGTTTGCTCACAGACTGACTGATATGCAGGAAGCTTCCAAGATGTAACTTCCTACCCATGGGCATTCACTGTCCTCATCAACAGAAGCAGGGGCTGGAGAGCGAGTGTAATATGACTAGGGGGACCCTACTGGGATGTGGGGACCCTGCTGGAATGTGGGAACCCTGCTGAAATGTGGGACCTTGCTTCTCCATCCTCATCCAACCCCCAGCAAGGGTCCAGAGCTACATGCCTTTTACTCCTCAGAGTCACATGGACTTGGATGTTCATCAGGTTTCTACTCTTGGACTATGTCAAAAGTGGTCCCTTCTTGGGCCAATGAAATGGCTCAGTGTATGAAAGCCACACATATCACTTAAAAAAGCCAAATGTAGTGGCATGAGTCTGTAATCTCAATGTTCCTACAATGAGACGGGAGGCAGCGAGAGACAGAGAATTGCCTGGAAACTATTATTCCAGCTAGCCTGGAATATCATCAAATGGGAACAAGAGAGACACTGCCTCAAAATCAAAGTGAGGCCCTGAGGTGGCCCAAAGGATAATATGTCTTCCATGAAGCTCAGCAACCCAAGTGTAGTTCCTGGGTCCTACATGGCGGAAGGAGAGCACTCACTCTGTAAGTTGTCCTCTGACCTCCACAAGCCTGCCATGGCATGCATGCGCCCACCACACGTCTTACACACCGAGAGACACGCAAACCCTCAGTCTACAAACCGAAACTTACCATTAGAGGAAACACCGCTTGTGCAGCTGCCCTGCTGAAGACTTTTGTGAAGCTGAGGACTCTGTGTGCTGATCTTTGGGTCCAGAAATCAATATTTGTGTCCTAAACACCCGAAGCAGCAGGCAACAACATCCACTGCAGCTCTCTAGCCCAAAGCTTCGTGACATTGCTGATAATAGCCAGTTATTTCCTCGGCAGGCCCGGCCTCCTGGTGCTGACAGTTTATTGGGGGACCCTGCAGCTTCCTCCCCCATACCCATCTCCTCTGGGACTCCCATTTTTGTGCTGTCTGGCATCACCTTCAGGGTCTGTTGTCACTGTTAGCATTGACACTGGGCCCCTGCTGGGTAGTCCAATCTGGCCTTGAATTTGTGATCCTCATACCTTATTATCAAAAATCCTAGGGTTATAGGTATGATCCACCACACCCAGATGGGATTTTTTTTTTAAGTGTATTTATGTGATGTTTCTTCTGTTTAAAACTGGCTCCTCATTTCTGTCCCAACTCTTGCAAAGAAATATGGGTGCTCTGGACTTGCTGTGTGCTAATTCACATCAACACTCCTCATCCTGTCTCCTGATGCCAGCGGCTCAGAGGCTTAACTGAGCGAGCAATTCACCTTCAATCATCTGGATGTTTAGGGAGCCAGGAGCAAGATGTGGCTCAGCAATGGAGGAGGAGATTGGAGTGTTGCTGGCTTCTTTATAGTGCCATACCTTCCCACCAGGGGGCACCCAGGAGACTCTCAGGCATTTCCTGAGGCTGGCAGTTTTTCATTTGTTTTGTTTTGTTTTGAGACAAGGTCTCAGGTAAACCAGGCTGGCCTTGAACTCACTATGTAGCCAGAGGATGACCTTGAACTCCTGATTCCCCTGCCTCCTCCTTCCAAGTCCTGAGATTGCAGTAGTGTGCCACCATGCCAGGATTCCCTTAGTAATGCTTCTCTCAACTAGTTCAGGGGCTGTTTGGGTCAGCTGCTATGAGACACATCAAAGCCATCACTCTCTGAAAGCGCGCGCACATACACACACACACACACACACACCTACCTACAATGACTGAATAGCATACTGGTTACTGACCATTCCGCTGAGATGTCATGCTCAGAGGGAGTCACCACATTGTTGGATTACCGGACAACAGCCCAGGGTAAGCAGAATGGCCCTTTTGGTTTCTCCTTCAGGCCACATGGCTCTCTGCTACCACAGACGCTCCTTTTCCTCCCACACTTTACATTCCTTCCGTCAGGAATTCCATACCCCACCATCATTCTCCCCATTTCTACGACCACCACACGAGCTGAGCCTCCATCTGATCCTTCTGCCTCCACCTCCCAAGTGCAGGGGTCACTGCTGTGCCCCACAACACTCTGCTTCCTTTATTGTGTTCTGAAACCCCCTGTGTATATACACATGCCTATGCAGCGTGGTCAGCTTTGTTGATTGGACGCACGCTAGGATCACCTGTAAAGAGAGTCTCAGTAGGGGAGTGTCTACATCAGGTTGGCCAGTTGGAATGCCTTGAGGGTTTTTTTTTTTCTTTAATTAGGCTAATTTTGGTGCAGAGGCCCGTCCCACTGTGGGAGGAGCTATTCCCTAGGTTGGGTTCTGGGCTATATAAGAGCAGAGAAAGCTATCCCAGCACTGCACATGCATGTATTCATTTCTCTCTGTCCCTGCCTTGACCTTCCCTGCTGTGATGGACTGTGACCTGGAGCTACAGAAACCTTCCCTTCCTCAAGCTGCTTTGTCAGCCATTTTGTCTCAGCCGCAGAAATGACACAGGACATGGTGTCTAGGCTGAGCACGGCCCCCTCCCCCCGACCTGAAGTTTCTAAGCTCATAATCTGATATGTGGACAATCTGGTAAGCCTGGGCTGATGTAAAAGTGAAGGGTCCCTAGAGCCCAGACTCCCCTCCAGGCTAGGTGTATAAGTTAAATACTAAACAATATAGACAAATGTTCTGCTTAAACATGGGGTCCTGTTCGCAAGACATCTTATGATGAATAGGCAAATACTCCAAACTTAGGAAAAGGTATGAAACATGTCAGGTCTCCAGGATTCCAGGTAAGGGATGCCAAACCTGTGAGTGCAGTTATCCATTCACACCACAGTGAGAGCTCTGGGGACTACAGGCTCAATGATTAACTCTAGTGACAGTCAGGCACAGCCACACATACATACATAAGATTTGAATTGGTGTGTCTGTATAATTAGAATTATTGGAGAACATCTTATGGTCTTCTTTTAAAGGGTATTTAAAAGAAGAAAAAATAAAACTAGACCAAATAAAGGCACATTGAAAAGCCTTGGGTCTATTTCTTCCCCGTCCTTCAACAAATAGTATGTGACTGGCCTTAAATACATAATAATCTTTTTCAAGCTTATTTTACATTGTGAGCAGTTTCCAGGTCATTAAAGACTCCTTGTGTGCATGCACACACACATGTACACACACACACACACATACACACACACACACACAATCTGTGCTGGGAGGGGCATTTTCTATAGACTTGTGGAGGTCAGAGGACAGCCTCCAACTTTTAGAGGTTGGTTTTCTCCTTCTACCCCGTGGGTCCAAAGGATCAAACTCTGGGTGTCAGGCTTGGCAGAAAAGTATCTTTATCCTCATACCCATCTCTCGGGCCCTATTCATATATTTTAAATGGCTGCATACTATTCCTTCACGAATACAGCATTACATAGTTGTCCATCTCTCCATCCCCTTCTCTTCCCTGGCCTCCATTAATACATTTGCTACTTGGATAAGAAATAGTGGCTTCCACCCTGGTCAATAAATGTAGATCTGAAACATTCCTAAGAATATCAAAGTCACAGCCTCATGAATATACAGAGGGTGCAGCTAAGGCAAATCAATATCTCCATGATGTGCCCTTCTGCGTGGAGATGAGGCCTTTTGGGATAAAGTAACCTTTGCTGCGTTACCTCTTGCCACATCATCTTGCTTTGGTCTTCCTGTCTCTTGGCTCCTTTCCTGGAAGGTGCCCTGAACACAGTAGCCTGGCCTTTTGGTTCATGCTAAGTAAGTTAAGGATGAAAATAAGGTTGAGATACTAGCTTAGGTATGTCCCCCAAATAGAGTTCCTTCGCCTATCTGTCTGTCCATCCATTTGTACGAGAACACACCCTTTTGTCTACTAAAGATGGCTGTGGGTGGGTCAAGAAATATCTGAGAGCCAGTGGAAGAAAAGAGAAAATCAGGGCCTGGTGGTGGTGGTGATGGTGTGTGTGTGTGTGTGTGTGTGTGTGTGTGTGTGTGTGCGCGTGCCTGTGCACTTGTGCACACGGATACTAGAGGTTGATCTCTCATGTCTTCCTAAGTCACTCTCCACCTTATTTTGGAGACAGGGTCTCCCACTGATCTTGAAGCTCCCTGATTTAGCTAGGCTGGCTGGCCAGTGAGTTCCAGTGATCCTCCTGTCTCTACCCCAGTGCTTGGTTATAGGTGCATGCCACTGCACCTGAATTTTTATTTTTATTTTTTTATGTCCCTGGGACCCAAGATTTATTTCTCCAATCTCAGGCTCCAAGGATTTTTTAAAAAAATATTTATTTTTATATGTGTGGGTGTTTTGGCTGCATGTATATATATATGTGCAGCACATGTATGCAGTACCCAAGGAAGCCAGGAGGAGGAGTTAGACCCCTGGGGCTGGAGTTACAAATGGTTGTGAATCCCTGTATGGGTGTTGGGAATCAAATCTGGGCTCTTTGGAAGAGCAGCCAGTGCTCTTAACCACTGAGCCATCTCTCCAGCCCCATGTGCTTGACATTTTCATGAGTTCTGTGCATCTGGACTCCGTACTTCATGCTTATAAAGCAAGCACTTTACTCCTGAGCCATCTCTCCAGCCCCATGGCCTGATCCTTTTAATGGGACTTCTAATACAAATGAAAATGTTCCCCTGCTGCTGTTCCAGAAGAGGAGCTTGGGAGGCCAACAGTGGGTGGGAGACACAGGCATCCCCCGAGTGGCATGGCATTTTCTACCTCCTTGGCAGCTGAGAACAGGTATTTCTGGCCACACAGGCAGAGCATTGACCTATTCTGGCTGGCTATCCATATAGCAACAGAGGTAGTTTTAAAATAGCATTCCCCTTTGGAACAAAACCTTTTGTATTGAGCAGAATCTGGGAGAAGAGGTTAATTGAGGGTTTACTTACAATCTTAGGTTTACAAAGAGGGTCAAGTGGAGGCCTTTGGCAGGAGCTGTTTACCTTGAATCTTCAAGTTCTCCACTCTGTGGACTGAGCTGCTGGGGAAGGTGGAACTCTGCCCTGGCTCCATCCTCATGCCCGAGAAGCAGGATGCTTGGTCTCAGCTTCAGGGTGTTAGAATCTGTGTGTGTCTGTCGCTCACCCCTTTTATCTCTCCCTACAGGCCCAGGCTGGCTGTAACTCAGTCTTCCTGCCCCTCCCTCTTGAGTGGTGGGATCACAGCTGGACTCTTGAGAACTTTCCTATGAGAAAGGACATATGTGACAAGAGAATAACGTGGCTTGTGTGAGTGAGAGCTCGCCTCCTGTATGGGAAGCTCTGGGTTTGGTTCCCAGCACCACCATAACCAAGCATCGTGATGCAGCCCTGTCATTCAGGCACCAGGGAGGTGGAGATGGGAAGATCAGAAGTCCAAGGCTATCTTCCACTGTAGAGTGAGTTCCAGGCCAGCCTGGGCTACATGAGACCCTGTTTCTCAAAAAAAAGAAAAAATAAGAAACAAAATTTGATTGGGCATCACTGAACAAAAGCACATGAAACCAGTCATTGTCCTGTGAATGATAACATGGATCTGATTAAGATTCTGTGTGGCCATAGGGGTTCTCAGTCTAGAAGGAAAACAGATGTGACAATCGTTAATCACAGTGGGAGAAGGGCATGTTGCCAATGTTCTTTCACTTGTTCATCCATGCATCCATCTGTCCATCCACCCATCTATTTATCCGTCCACCCCCCATCCATCCATCCACCCACCCACCCACCCATCCATCCATTCATCAGCCAACCCACCTACCTACTCACCATCAATTTATTTATTCATCTGTCCATCTATCCACCCACCCATCCGTCCATCCATTCAGCAAACATCAGTTGCATGTTTCATGCCAGGTACCATGGTTCCATCATGAACCCTGGCTGTTTCATTGGCCATCACCCCTGCCACCATGGAGCATACAGTCTGGTGAGTAACATGGACAGTGAACAAACATGAGCACAGTACATCTCTGGTTTGCATTGTTGACAGAGGCATGTGAGGAGCTGCAGGGGCTGTATGAGCATGAGGTCAGAGAGCATGAGCTTAAAGAAGCCCTCTACTAGAATTCCTCCCCTGCATTTCATCTTCCCGTCTGATGTGTGTAACTGTTCCTTCTTCCTCCAGCTTCTGACCTTTGACCTCCTGGGCTGTCAATATTCTGGCTGTCCACCTCTGCCTCTGCAGTACAAGCTACTGCCTCAACAAAGCTAAGTCTGGAAGTGCAAATATGCCACTTTAGATATGGCTCTGTCATAAAGGGGTCATATGGTCCTGATTCTCCAGACATACCCTGTTGCATGCTGCTCTAGTGGCCCTCCCTCCACATTTCCCCCGTAGCCTTACTCTCCCAGGAAGCAGGCCCACACTGCCTCTAGAAGCAGAACACTAGATGTTAGATCCCACCAGTTCCATCTCATGAACATGTCTTTACTTCTGTGTAGTGTGACATCAGCACCCAGCACCCAGGGTGTTGTGATGCGTCAGCAGTGAGCACAAACTGTCCTCACACATATATTATCCCCCTCCAAAGACACACAACATGAAGGTGGCTGTGCCCTGTTTTATGTGGCATTTAGTACCACACCCTTGCTACCCACACTTCCAAATGGGACAAAGTCATTCAAAGGGCCTATTAGACCATAGATACCTGGACCCTTCTAGAAGGCTTGATTGTATTGGTCTAGAGCTGAGCTTGGGAATCAGCCTTCTAGTAAGTTCCTTGAAGATGCTGCTACATCAACTACTTGGATTTGATTGGCAGAGATGTGGAAACCAGCACCTACTTGAGCCCTACAATGTGCTGGCCACTGTGTTAGGAAACTTGATCACAGAACAGCCAAGTGGCCTCATTAGTGTGTGTGTGTGTGTGTGTGTGTGTGTGTGTGTGTGTGTGTGTGTACACATTTGTGTGTGCACATGAGTATGTATGGGGGCACACATGTGCCACAGTACACATATAGAGGTCACAGAACAACTTGCTGGAGTGGGTTATCTCTGTCAAATGGGTTCCAGAAATCAAACATGTCAGACTAGGAAAAAAATGTTTCAGTGACCCATCTTCTGGCCCAATGCCTGGTTTTCACATGGATTTGGGGGGCTGAAGTCGGCACCTCATGTTTGCAAGGCAAGCTCTGTACATACTGAGTCATCTTGCTAACCACTCCTCTTCCCTTTTAACAGACGGAATCACCCGTGCTGGAAGAAATTGTGTGGCTCCCCTGAAGTCATGTGGCTTGTGGCAGAGGCTGGTCTTGAACTCTGACCTCTGAGATTGCAATTCCAGGCTCCACTTTCTTTTCTTTTCTTTTCTTTTCTTTTTTTTTTTTTTTTGGTTTTTCGAGACAGGGTTTCTCTGTGTAGCTTTGCGCCTTTCCTGGAACTCGCTTGGGAGACCAGGCTGGCCTCGAACTCACAGAGATCTGCCTGCCTCTGCCTCCCGAGTGCTGGGATTAAAGGCGTGCACCACCACTGCCCAGCATCCAGGCTCTACTTTCACTTGGGAGATCGAAACAGTCCCAGGAGGAAGAGGCCATCAGGAATGACAAGAAAGAGATCTGCCTGTGTGTGATGTTAACTAGAGATGACAGACACACACCAGGAGGCCCCAGGGGGACTCATGGGACAGCACACAGGACAGTGCCCGGCCACAGCCTCCTGCAGTGTCTCTCTAGGGCTCCCATGAGATGCCCAGATGTCAGAAGGGGCAGCTCCCAGTGGTGGAGACATCCAACTGTGCTGCCAGGAGGCCACCTGGTGCCAATTTGTAGAAGCCACTGCCCACCTGAAGGGACCACTCAGTCATGCATGCTTGACGCATACTACCATTTTGATAAAAACAAGACTCAAATGTGAGAGGAGTCAAGAGCACCCCTCCCCAAGTCTAGTTACAGTTCCTGGTGGTGAGTGGATGGATAGGCAGGGATGGGGGGTTGCTTAGGTGTAACTGGGCTCCACTCTTCCTTGCCTTTCTTCTGTTTGTAGGGCTCTGGTGCGCTGGCCTGGACCATGGTGAGCTGGTGGTCATGAGGAGGGAACTGGGGCATGAGTAGACCTCAACCTCTCTGCAAGTTCTTCCCCCACTTGCCAGTTCTAAAGCCAGGAGCCACCGTTGCTGGTGTATAGGCATTCCCTATGGGATCTGGGCCTCTTCTCTCCAGCCCTTTCTGCAGATTGGAGATGAAATGTGTTGATAGCCAGTCCTGGAGAAGGGTGAGACCCTCTCTCCTTCCCCGGGGACTTGTGAGTCCCATGTACAATGCTGCAAGGCTGGTGGAGTAAGAGGAATAAAGCAGCCCTGAGCCCAGGGCTCCAGAGGGCAGGTCCTCTATGAGATCTCAATACCCAGGAGAGGAGATGCTAGACTGCCACTTGGGGCTGGTTAAAATGCAGACCCTAGTGTACTGGGGCCTCAATCCCTCACTTCTGACACACATGCAGGGTTGCTATATAACCATGAGTACATGCAGGCTGCTGATTTTCAAATATGTCTATATGTGGGATTCATGTGCTACTAGGTCCCTCAGAGAGCCTGGCTGTCTTGTCCCTGCCTTAGGTATCATGTGAATGCAAATAAGGGCGAGTTTGCCTGGCTCAATGTGAGGATATACAGTCTATCATGGCAGGACTATGGCACAGCTGGTCTCATAGAGAGGAAGCAGGAAGCAGGAAGCAGAGATGTGGAGCTGGGCTAGCAAACACCAAGGCCTGTCCCCACTGACCACTTATCCCAGTGAGGCTCACCTCCTTAAGATTCCACGATGTTCTAAACACAGCGCTGCCAGCTGGGGACCAAGCATTCAAACACTTGAGTCTGTGGGGGACATTTCATATTCAGACCACATTTGCCAAATGGCAAAACCTGACCACTTGATGTTGGTTAACTTGAAACCTAACATCTGGTCAGAGTGTTGAGAATAAGTGTCTGTGGACTGCTCAGCCATAAATAAAACATCTATATTATGAACACACACACATGTGCATACACACATACACACACATACATACACACACGTGCATACACACACACACACACACACACACACACACACACACACACACACGGCTCAGAAGCCATCAAGAAAGAGGGACCAGAAAGACTAAGAGCCAGACGTTGGGGAGGACCAACACAAAACAGTGTACAAGATTAAGCCAGCCAGCACTCCAGCAGGGAAGGGGTGGGAGGATGGGGCTCATAAACTGGGAGCTATTGATGGATAATGGCTTCTAGAGGAGGGAGAGCCAATATTCTTTAGGATGTGGTCCCTAGTAGGTCAACCATGCTCCAGTGAATACATGGGCAGCACAAATTGAACTCAGTAAGTTATACAATAAAACAGAGAGAGGCCATGAAGATGGGAGGGGATGGATCTGGGAGCAGTTAAGGAGTTGGGGTGAATATGAAAATACATTGTATACATATACAGAATTCTCAAAGAATTAATAAAAATGTGGTATAAATCTCAGACCACTTGACAATTAGGTGAGTAGAGACCACATTGGCTTTGCTCACTGAGACATCAGGCCAAAGGTCAAAAACACAGAGCAGAAATGAGTCTGGGGTAGGGCATGCTCAGCAGTGGGGGTTGACTAACACCAGATATTTTGTGATTCCAGGCAAGGTGGGATTTGGAAAAGGATGTTTTCCTCGTGAAAAATCAAGAATTGTCTGGCCCCTGTGAGTGGCCCCTCCTCCTTCCTCAGCAAAGATGATGGAGGAGAGCAAGTTTCATTCCACAGAAGGGCATCCGCCTGTCTCCCACATGGAGACGGGATTGAAATAGCTTTTTCAGATCTTCCAGTTAAGCTGTCACCTGTGCCCCCCCCCAGCTCTCCAAGGAGTCCCCCCAGCAGCAGTTATCTGGGCTCCGGAAGAACAGCTCTATCTCAGCCGTCTTCAGCTGTCTCTGCCACAATAGAGAGGCTCAGGGCCCCAAAGACAGTCCACAGCTTCGGAAAGACAGGCTGAAGTGTGCAGGGTGCGGGAGGGGTCTCGAGACTAGGAAACCCCGCTGGGGCCATCCTTCACTGGTCAGCCCTGCCGAGGGGTCCTGTGGGGTCCAGGGCATGGTAAGGATGCAGCTGTCATGGGGCTGGGGCTGAGAGTGATCACAGGATGACATAGCTAAAAAAAGCTTCACTTTGAGGTGGGAAGGTAAATGCCACTTCTGGGCCAGCACCGCTCCCTGGACTGGGAACGAGATAATGAATTATTACCCAAGGAAATGAAACCTCTAATAAATTCAAAAGCAAAGCTGGGGGAGGCTAAACTCCATTTTTACGAAGGCGCTTGTGATTTATAAAGTGTCCGCTCCCTGGGCCTCCTGGGGCTCCATCAACTCTCCTTGTCCCTCCCTGTCTCCCCTGCAGGGAGGCCTCTGCCCCTTGGGGATGTACAGCCCCCCGACTTCAAAGCCCCCAACTGCCACTTGCCTCTGATGCTCCTTTTACTCTCCCTTGTGTGAACTAGTCTCACCCCAGTGGGAATTTAAAACTCGAACACAGCTGAAATGTGGGCCAATTGGTTTCGAGAGCTCATTCCCCAAGGATTGGCCACTAGGAAATCTGTCTTCCTTAGGAGTCCATTCCGACCTTTGAGCCAACAAATTACGAGTTGAACCAGCTCAGAATAGGCAATCAGGCTCCCGGGTGCAGCGCTGGCTCTGGGCGGGGCGCGGCTCAGGCAGGGGCCGCTTATCCACTTTGTCTGAATCGCAGTCCCAGCCTTCTCCCTGTTTGGGGAAGCTGGCTGGCTACATTTTCCTTCCATGTGTCACCTCTTAATAGCTTTCAAGCTCCATTCTGCAAACACTAGCCCCTCCTCCATCGCTTGCCCAAAGCCATCAGACCCCTGCTGTCCGACCTCATTGCCCGTTTCAGCAGCGGACCAGGCTTGTGATGTCATAAGCCTAGGCCAGTGAGTCTTCAGGTGGGAGGGACCACAGCATCAGGTACCCAGGAAGACAGGAGAAACAAAGACCTTGTTTTCATGCCATCAGCCTTAGAATAGTGGAAAGTGGGGGTAGGAGTGGGGGGTGGCGTGGAGGGATAGAAATGGAGTCTGAGTGGGTCCAAGGTCATTCCACACGCAAGTTGAGTTAACATTGCTGAGCCTAGCTTTCCCAAACGCCTATGCAACCTTCACACTACTGTCTGAAGAGCTATAATTTAGAAAGCCACTCAATCCTGGTGGGAAGGATACCAAAGGGTTCTAGGACCCAGTTTTCCCAGTGGGACTCAACCTGTCATCCACCTTCTAACAGGAGTGTCCCGAAGCCCCCCAGCCCTCAAGGTCTGACTACATCACCCTTTCTGCACCTCTAGATGGGCCTAGCCATGCCCCCAGCTCTTAAAAAAAAAAAAAGGCTCCTTTGGGGTTGACAAAATGCCACCTGGGTTCTGTAATGCCAAGTGACTTACAGAGTGGGGCTCAGCTGGGACTCAAGGCTGGGCTTTCATCAGAGGACGGAACACCTCCCCACACTCTGGTTCCACTAGGTGATGCCTGGTGCATTTTTTTTTTTTTTTTTAATATCTGACTCCAAGAGGAAAACACAGTCTCCATTTAGAAACAGAGGCGCTGGCAGGCTTTCCCCAGTGTGCAAGCCCCACCGCACTGAGTTTCTGGTAATTTACCTGCGGCCTGAATTATTTAGATGGATTGAGCTCACGTGGACTTCAGGTGTCCCAATTACCTGGGTGATTTGCATGTTTACGAGTGAGGGGGATTGAACACTAGCTCAAACCAGATTCCAAATTCAGACTTTGGAATGGAAGCCCTTCAGGTCCTTGGCTCCTGCCCCTTTCTACCCCACCTGCAAGAAGGGAGTCACAAAGAGCAACCCTGCAGTGAGCAGGCCAGGAACCCATCTCCTAACCAGAGCAGGAGGTGTCACCGGGGCTTGGCCAGCCTCGGTTTCTCCTTCTAGTCATGCTGGCAAAGCAAAGGTAAAGATGGCTCCGTGGAGAGAAGGGAGGAAAAAAAGCTCGAATTGATCATATTGATTGCCCAAACGGAAGGAAAGGAGGGAAAGAGGGTTCCTGCAGACCTGCCAGGAGGCAAAGAGTTAATCCTCTAATCTAGTCTGCTGGGAGCAAGGCGAGGGCTGAAGCTATTTTCAACCCGGAGTGTGCATACAGAATGCTTGATGCTGGCAATGGTTACACTGGAAAACCTGAGAACATTTGCGAGTGTTCATGGCCAGAACTCCCCGGGTGTATAGATCTGCCTCTTGCCAAGATGGCACTCCAAAGGTCACAGGGGCTCCCCCTTATTTTCAGTTAAAGCATCCCCCTTACCCCCACCACACACATCATGTACTTCTCGATTCTTCTCTGTGTCCCTTTCTCCCTCCCTCTCCCTGATCACAGTTCCTACTGGGCTTCATGCAGCACCTGCAAATTCATGATGACCTTTTCAGAGCTGGACCAATTACACTCAAATAAAATGGCTTAAGCACCGGAGAGACGCATGTTTAAATTGTTGTGGTCGAGTGAGTAATCGCCAGCATTGGGTAAGTGCCAGCACCCGGCCTCTCACTGTTTTCACCTAAAGAAGGTTTCAAACTGTTGGTGCCTGAGCCACACTCCCCAGAGAGTGTGATTTAGTTGGGATTGGAGGCGATGGAATTTATATTTTTGATGTTCTCTCAAGGGGAGGGCTGGTGTGATGGCTTGGGGGGTAAATGCTTGCTGCACAGCGTGAGGACCTGAGCTGGGATCCCCAGTACCCATGTGAAAAAAGCAAGTGTGGCAATATTCCTAGGGCATGGTGGGGAGGGGGAGGATCCCTGGGGCTTGCTGGCCAGCTAGCCTAGCCAATTTGCAAACTCTAGGTTTAGTGAGAGACTCTGTCTCAAAAACTAAAGTGGAGAACAGAGAAATTAAGGAAGACACCCAGTGTGGCCTCCCCACACGTGCACACCCACCCATGCGCACGCACACACACACACACACACACACACACACACACACACACACACACACACACACGGAGAGGGGGACAGCTTCCACAGATGATTTAACCATCCACAAAAACTCGATTTAAAAGTTTCAAAGCACTTATCAGTTAAGTCTTCACACCAAAACTGATCAGGTTTGATATGCTACTAATGGGATCAAGACACACATTCCATCTGCCAAGTAGGCCACCACCTTGAAACAAAACAGCCGTGCGAAATTTTCGCATGGGTATGATGGCAACTGGTCCTAACGAGAGTCAGTCTGTGCAAGGGTAGCTTGTACCACATCCAGTCTTTCGTGTTCAGGGAGGGTATGTGCAACGTGCACAGGCTTGCACAGAGAGGCCACAGGACGTGAGCTGTCCTGCCTGAGCACGCTCCACCTTATTCCCTTGAGCCAGAACCTCTCACTGAGTCAGGGCTAGGCTGGTAAGCAGCCAACAAACCGGCTCTCCTCCTGTCCCTGCCTCCCTCCCAGTGTTGAGAGCACAGGTGCACATGCCACCAGGCCTAGTTTTTACATGGTTACTGGGGATTTGAACTCAGTTCTTCATGTTTGCACAGCAATCACCCTTATCCATAGAGCCACCTCTAGTCCCCAGTCTTTGCTAAACTGCTGTGTAGTTGAAGGAGGTTGTGGTGGGGAGTAATAGCTATTTCTTAAATGTCTATATGCTTGGAAGACTGTGTGGTTTGAATGAGAAATGCCAACCCCTACCATGGGGTCAAGTTGTAGCTGGAGTTATCTCCAGTCCCGTATGGGCCTGCAAATAAACACACACAGGCTAATATTATTTAAAACTGCTTGGCCATTAGCTCAGGTCTACCACTGACTAGCTCTTACACTTAAACTCAGCCCATTTCTGTTAATCCATATGTTGCCACGTGTGGCTTTACCTGTGTGCCTGTTACATGCTGCTCCCTGGACAGTGGGCTGGCATCTCCTAACTCAGCCTTCCACTTCCCAGAATTCTCCTCTCTCTTTGTCCTGCCTATACTTCCTGCCTGGCTACTGGCCAGTCAGCATTTTATTTATCAATCAATCATAGCAACACATTCACAGCATACAGATATCTACAGCATCAAGTATTTGCACACCTGGTTCCCAGTTGGTGGCACGGTTGTGGGGGGGGGGTTTAGGAGGTACAGCAGCCTTTCTTGGAGGAAGTGTGGCACTGGGAAATAGGCTTTGAGGTTATATAGCCCTGCCCTGTGTACACTTTGTCTCTGCTTCATGCTTATGGTTGAGGACATGAGTTCTCAGCTTCATGTCCTTGCTACCAGCCTCCCTGGCATGATGAACTCTGGAACCTTAAGCCAAAATAAACCCTTCTACAAGTTGCTTTGATCATGGTGTTTTATCCCATCACCAGGAAAGCATGCTGAAATTTTATTTATTCTCTCTGGCCATATGCCACAGGATATTGTCTACTCAATTTTAGATGGGGAAACTAAGTCTTGAACAGGACAAGTACCTCACTCCAATTTACAAAGCTCTTAGTGGTGAGGAACTGTTTCCCACCAATTTCATATTTCTTTAAAAAATATTTGGGGAAACTTTTATTTATTTATTTATTTATTTATTTATTTATTTATTTATTTATTGTGTGCATGTTTGTGTGTATGTATTTGTGTACATGTGTGTCACAGCATGTGGAGGTCAGAGGACAACTTTATGGAGCCAGTTCTCTCCTTCTGCCATGTAGGTTCTAGGGACAGAACTCGGGCCATCAGGTTTGGTGGCAAGCACCTTTACCCACTGAGCCATCCGGCTGGCCTGAGACTGATATTTCTATGTTTCCTGCAAGCAGAGTCCCTTTATTCTGAACTCTGTAGGACTTTGCATGGTAAACAGCTTTGGGAGAGATTGTTGCCCTCTGAACAGAGAGTGGGCAGACTCACTTGTCTGTGATGAAAGACAGAGTCCCTAGGCTCAAGGTCCCGCTTTTGTCCCATTGTGTACACAGGTACTAGCAGGCTTTCTTTGTACAGTTTGAGGGAACTGTGGCTGGAGGGACAGGTGCACAGGCGACACCATCTGGATACCACGATGGGGGCAGTAAAGTCACCTTTGTCCTGAGCCTTAAGTGTCTTGTTTCCTGCCAGTGTCTGTGACACAGCTGGACCTCAGCTGCCTTGTGGGCTTAGGAATAGGAACTCATACTCTGCCAGGTTCCTGGTGATGAGTTTGGGTCTGGTGTCTTGATCCTTTTCTTCTAAGCCTGTGTGTTCGGGAGCTGGAGAAGCAGGAGAGGAGACATATGGCAGAATCCAGACCCTCTGTCAACTCGGCTTTGCCACTACATAGATGACAGCACAGACGAGCTCCCGTCTCCTTTTTGTGAGACAAGTAAACAGACTGACTCTGTACAAGAGTTTAAAAAAGAGAGAGATACAAGCCGTGGGTCTAAGGGGATGCCCTGTTAGCTTCAAAGCTTGGCAATGGCCTCTCTTCACTTTCCCTGGATCCTGCAGAAGGGCCTCTGGGTGAGGATATGCAAAGCTGACACAGCCTTGCCTTGTCAGCCTGAATGTACCCACACTGGGGGTGTCAGGACAGGAGCATACCCTGCTTTGACCACTTACTTTTCAAATGAGAGATTTCACTTCTGGTGTGAATTCTGGTGGCCTATGTGACCCTTGGACTGGGATCATTTCTCTTTAAAGTTTTGACATTTTTAGAAGCTAGATGGTTAGGGCGGGAGACCAGCTCAGTGGGTAAAGAGCTCACTGTGCAAGCATGAGGGCCTGAGTTCAGATCCCCAGCCCCCACTAGAAGGGTCAGGTGTGTGGATGTATATACACCCACAATCCCAGCTCTGAGAGGTGAAGAAAGGTGGACTGCCAGGGCTTTCTGGTGGGTGGTTTACCCAGGTGTAGAGCTCCAGGTTCAGGGAGAGACTGTCAGGAAAACTAAGATGAACAATGATAGAGCAAGATGCCTGATGTCTACCTCTCCTTTCCACACACACGAGCAAGATGGGCATACCCACACACGTGCACACAAAAGTGTATGCACAAATGGATGACCATGGGCCAGGCTTCTCAGTATCTTCAAAAGTTAGTTTTAGCAACCCTCTTTTTAAAATTTTTATTTTATTTTTAATTATGTGTATGTATGTGGATTTGTGCACACGAGTGCAGGTGCCCAAGGAGGCCAGAAGAGGGTATCAGATCCCTTGGAGCTGGAGTTACAGGCTGTCTGGAATGGGTGCTGAGAACCGAACTCAGGTCCTCTGCAAGAGCCGAACCTGCTCTTAACCATGGAGCCACCTTTCCAGCCCTTACCATCACTCTTAAACCAACCGAGGTCCCAGGTAAGCCTCATCGGAAGAGGGATGTTTGCTTCGCCTCTGATTACCCTCCCAGCTAATGAATGAGCATCTCATATGCAATGGTGATTTCTAGTAGCAGGTTCTGTGTAATTTTCAGCTGTTAATTATCATTATTAAGAATTATTAAAAGTAAGGACCCGGAATGTTCCAGGAACATTTCAATTGCTTTCTAGAGTCGTTTGGAGCCTATTCAATAATCGTAGAGTGAAAGTACTACTACCTCAAGAAGCTGATGCTTCAAGGGGGTGAATGTCTTGTCGTTGGGGCCAGGAAGTAGCAGAGGTGGGAATCCACGTCACAGCTGTGTGACTCAGAGCTGAGAGTTTTGTTCTTTTTTGTTTGTTTGTTTGTTTGTTGTTTGAGACAGGGTTTCTCTGTGTAGTTTTGATGCCTGTCCTGGATCTCGCACTGTAGACCAGGCTGGCCTCAAACTCACAGAGATCCACCTGCCTCTGCCTCCCCGAGTGCTGGGATTAAAGGCGTGCACCACTACTGCCCGACCGAGAGTTTCATTCTTTATGACTTATTTTATTTTCAATTATGTGCATGTGTGTGTATTTGTGTGTGTGTGTGGGGGGGGTATGTACACATGAGTGCAGGTGCCTGTGGAGACCAGAAGAGGGCATCAGGTCCCCTGAAGGTAGAGTTTCACTGAATCTCCTGGAGCTAGAGTTGTAGGCAATTGTTAACCACCTGATGTGGATGCTTCAAACCGCAGTAGGCACTCTTAACTCCTGAGCCATCTCTTTAGCCCCCAAACTGAGATCTTCTGTATCCAGCTGCCTCTTTTTACTTTAAGATATTTTTGAGACAGGGTCTTATACAACCTGAGCTGGCCTCAGATTTCCTATGTAGCTGAGGATAACACTGACTTCCTGATTCTCTTGCCTCAACTCCCAAGTCCTGGGATAACAGACACACACATCTACCTCTTTTTTGTTGTTGTTGTTGTTGTTTTAAAGAAATTGTTACTTTTATTTGTGTGTGTGTGTGTGTGTGTGTGTGTGTGTGTGTGTGTGTGTGCATGCAATGTGTGTTCAGGTGAGGCCAGAAGAGGGTGTCATATCTTCTGGAGCTGGAGTTACAGGTGTTTGTGAGCCAACTGATGTTGATGCTAGAAACCAAATTCAGACCTTCTGGAAGAGTAGCAAAGGCTATTAACCACTGAGCCATCTCTCTAGTTCCTAAATACTTCTTTAAAAAGAGCTATATTGTGATATAACATACGCACTGTGCAGCTGGCCCATTGGGGCAGGGGAGAGCTCAGTAGGCAAGGTGCATGCTGTGCACACATGTGGTCTAAATTCACTCCCCAGAGCCTGTGTGAAGACTCCAGATGTGGCGTACACTTGTAACCGCAGCACTGGGGAGGTCACTGGGTAACCAGCTACCCTAGTCCCGTAAGAGAGTTGCAGGCCAACAAGAGAACTTGCTTCAGAAAACAAGGTGGCTGGCTCCTGAGAGGTGGCACCCAAGGTTGAGGGAGCTGGTCACACGGCATCCGCGATCAGGAGCAGAGGACAAATGTATACACATTAGTGTTCAGCTCCCTTTCTCCACTTGATACAGTCCAGGATCTCCTGCCCAGGGAGATAGCCCTACCCACAGTTAATTAATGTAATAAAGATAGTTCTCCCACAGGCATGCCCAGAAGCCTATTGCCACATACACATGTACATGCGTGTGCACGTATGCGTGCGTGTGCGTGTATGTCGCGCGCGCACACATGCACACACAAATGCACACGCTAATTCTCCCATTAAAGGACACCATGCCATGATGTTTGGGGTATATTCTCAGATATGGACAGCTATTATCACCAAGGTCAATTTTAGACTATTTTGATCATGCCCCCAAAGAAACTCTGCATTTTAGTGAGAACTCTCTACCCTGCAGCCATATCAATCTCTAAAGTAGCTAGGGGTGCTTCAAATGTTGTAATATATCTATATCATGTACCAAGCCATTGCCTCTTCAGGTTATGAGTTGTCCAAAAAGCTCCATGCCTTTCCTCTGGCATTGCCCCAGGGTGGGTTTTCTCCCCTACCTCTGGGAAGCACCCTAGAAGGAATCAGGAAGAGAATGCCCCTGGTGGGGTGAGAGAAGTGGGGCCCTCAGAAATTTTCCTGTAGCCTGAACTCAAGCCTTGCATCTCAAGGGCACAGAAGACATCTTCTCCAGACCGAGCTGGGCCCCTGCAAAAGTCCCTCATTAGTCTCCTAATGAGAGCTAGCTCCTTGGGAGAGGTGGCTTTACCTGAGCATGGCCTTAGGGGCAGCAGATTTGACCATGAGCTTGGTGTACGTGTGTGTGTCCTCCTGGGTCCCAAAAACTAGCCGCAAAGGACCCAGGTGCTTATATAGCATCTTGGCAATACCAAAACTCTTCTAAAGAAATGCATTTATAGCCTTCCCTTTGGCTATAGGACATTTGTACTTTACACTTGTACTTTAGTTAGAAGAAAGAGGGACTGTGGTGGGAAAGGGTGGCCTGAGGAAAGGGTACAAAGAAGGGTTAGAGCTGCCCTGGGGGGCACTGCTAGGGAAACTCTGGAACAAGCTGTGCTTGCCCCACCTGGAGGTGTCTAGACAACGACCCATGGGAGACACTGGTGCAGTGCTGCCTGGGAACAGGCTAACTCCCCAGCTCTTCCTGTGGATGGAGCAGCCTGCCAGTTTGGGGAAAACCCTCCAGCTGGCTGAGTAGTGTAGATCCTGGTGGGTAGAGGCTGGTCAGGTCTTGTCCATGGAGCCTGGAGGTGGTGGAGGTGGGACTCAGCAGTCACATCTGTGTAGCAGGCTTTCTTTTGGGCCACCAATCAGATCCCAAATAAAGACATGGAGACTTATTATTAGTTATGAATGCTCAGCTTTGTCTTATGCTTGTCCCACTAGCTCTTATAACTTGAATTGACCTGTTTCTCTTCATCTACATTTTGTCTCGGGCTTTTTACCTTTCTTTCATTCTGTATGTCCTGCTCTTCCTGCTCTTCTCTGTGTCTGGCTGACTGGCAGCTGCCTGGCTGGCTGTCCCTAGATGTCTCCCTCTCTTCTTCCCTAGTTCTCTTGAGCCTAGATTCCTCCTCCTATTTATCCTCTGTCTGCCAGCCCCGCCTATCCCTCTCCTGCCTGGCTATTGGTTGTTCAGCTTTTTATTAGACCAATCAGATGTCTTAGGCAAGGTAAAACAGCAACACATCTTTACATAATTAAACAAATGTGGCATAAACAAATGTAGTTATAGTTAAAGTAATATTCCATAACATAAACAAATGTAACACATCTTTACATAGTTAAAGTAATATTCAACAACACATCTGTATAGCCCAAAACTTAGATTTTCTATGCCCAACTGCCTTTTTTCATTTTTCATTTTATTTTATTTTATTTATTTATTATTTATTAAAACAAAACAGGGTCTCGCATAGCCCAGGCTGGACTGCAACTCCCTGTGTGGCTGAGGGTAGGGTCTGAGGGGTATGGACAGTACCCGTTATAGCCTGGTGCCATTCAACTCTTGGCCATCCAGTGGGGCGGGAGGAATCTGGTTAGAAGCCCTTGGGGCTCTGCTTTTACTGTCTGAGAATGCTCACAGTGCAGAGGGGCAGCAGGGAGGTGATTATATGAGGTTTAAAGGGAATCATTGGTATAGTCCTGTCCCTTACTGCCAAAACCAGAGAACATCCCAGCAGGTATTAGTCTACAGGATCGCTTGGAGTGGGGGGGGGGGCACCTTACTCCAGGATGGAGGGAGAGTAAGTTCCATCTCTAAGGGAACACAGGGAGTGACCTCAGATTTCTAAAGCTTATCAGAACTTCTACTTTCCAAGCTGCAGGCTGGCATCAACTCCCACCACACCTCCCAAGTCAGCCCTGGAAGTTCAGAGCCCACAGGAGGCCTGGCTGACCCTTGAGGGCTTCACTCCTCCTGCGTGCAAGGACCTTTCCTAAGGCCATCTTCTCCTTATTGCTACTTAACAGGATAGCCCTTGATTCACAAACTACACATTCATGTGTTTGTCTTCTGTGGGTCTGTGATGAGACAAGTGAAGGAGCTGGTCACCCCTCTTGTCTTCCTTTGATGAGGCCTAGCCCCTGAGCATGCACCCCCAACAGTATCCCCAACACTGTGGCTTCATGTGTAGGGGGTTATGTCTCAGTTACAACCATCAGCTAGCTGCAGCACCTTTTGGAGAGGGGATGGGGTCTTGCTCCTGGCTGTGTCTTCATACACTAGCGCTCAGACATCTATGGGTGATGCATGGATATTCCAAGGTGGAAACTTGTATATACTTATTATTATTATTATTATTATTATTATTATTATGATGTATGTAGTGTATGTAGGGACATGCTCCCTGGCATACTTGTGGAGATCAGAGGACAGCTTTCAGGAGTTGATTCTCTCCTTCCATCTTATTGAGGTAAGACCATCTTGCTGTTTCTGCTGCACTGTATACTTCAACCTAGCTGGCCCATGACCTTCCTGTTTCAGCCTCCTAGCTCCCAGCAGAGCACTGTGATTACAGATGCATCCCATCACATTCCACTTTTTACCTGGGCTCTGGGGATCAAGCTTGGATCATCAGGCTTGTACAGCAAAGACCCTACCTCTGAGCCATCCTGATGGTCAACCTATACATGCTTGTAAGGGTATTTGTGCACCCGTGTCTGAGTCTATTCTATGCGTATCTTCCCTCTACCCCATGTGTGTATGTGTGTGTATGTGAGAGAAACAGACAGGCAGACAGAGACAGACAGAGAGACAAACAGAGAGACAGACAGAGACAGACCGAGAAAGTCCTTAACAAGCACAAGCCTCTTTTCACAGCATTTCAGGAGAATGAGGATGTTGCTTCCTGAGACCTGACTCCATAAGCCCAATCTGCATCTTCCCACATGCACAGCTCCTCAGATTTTCAAATATTTATACTCCTATATTTAAAATCTGTGAAATCTCCCTCTCCCTTCCTCATACCTTATGTGCTTGTGAGTTCTCTGTTATATGCCCCTCTCCATCTCACTTCCTCTTTGTCTCTAGATATGTGTGTGTGTACATGTCCGCACATGCACACGAACACACACACACACACACACACGAACACACACACAAATGAACACACACACACACACACACACACACACACACACACACACACGGCTAAAGAAACTGAAAGGGGGCCATATTTTGCACTTCTAAGTTGATCACAGGAAGGGACACATGGTGCCATCACCCTGACACATCCAGCCAGGGAGGGACACAGAGACTCCAGCTCTGTCTATGAGCTCTGACTGCTCCTGTGGAGAAAGTCTGCCCTCCACGAGGGGTTCCCCGGGCTGCCACCAAGCTTCACGGAAGGAGAACTAATTGGTGTTTGCCCAGGGCTTGGAGAGTAGCTCTGAGAAAACATCACTCACCTGGGTTGCTGGTAGATTAGGGGTCTTATCTCCTGGAGTTATGAAATCGCAGAAGCCGCCTGAGGGGCAGAGGATCCCCCCTCCCCCCGACACAGTCTGTGGACAATCTCCATAGAGCCTGCTCTATAGCTGAGCCCCTGCACCACCCAGCTTCCCAAAGAGAAAGACCTTGAAGGGGCTGGGGAGAGGGCTCAGTCAGTAAAGCACCTGCTGCCGAAGCATGAGGGCCCAATTCCAGATCCCCAGCACAAGCAACAGTGTGGACTTGTAACCCCAGCACCGTGAGGGTCAGGGGTCAGGAAGACAAGCAGACCACTGGAGCTCATTGGCCATCAAGCTTAGTTGAATCAATAAGCCCCAGGTTCAGTGTCAGATCCTGACTTAAAATAAGTAATAAAGAGCAACAGAGGAAGACATCTGACATTGGCTTCTGACCTCCACACACCTACACATGCACCTGCATACCCACATGAACACACATACACACACGGGGTGGGGGCACCCTGTAACTGTTACCTGGGCTGAAACCCCTCTCCTTTGCAGGCCGGACCATCTCTCCCATTCAGCCAGAGCCCTTTCCCTGTCAAGTCCAGGAAGGACCCCATCCCAGCTTCCAAGGCTGGGGGAGGGGGTACGGGGGGGGGCGTGTCTTACTCTGTAGATTCATTGCCGCTCTTGTGCCCAGCTGCCCTAGACCAGCATGTGGAAGGTGCAGAAAATGCCCACACACAGCACAAAGGGAGTGCCAACAGAGCTGGAACAGACCTGCTTGAGTCAGAATGTAGTTGACAGTGGCAGGAAGAGCCTTGAAAAATGGGTGTTGAAAGGCATAGAGGCAGAGACCGGGCATAGGCTGAGTGGCCTTTATCTGAAGCACTGAGGCTGGAAGATTTGACATTCCCTTTTTAAACTTTTGGATTATTTGGATTTTCATAATGAAACATCTTAGGGATGGGATCCAACTCAAAAAACAGGAAATTTTTCTCTCTGCTTCTTAGACATACACGTCACCAAATGATAACTTTGTGATGTGTTTCACACACCTTCATTTTAGCTATAAGCTGCCACGTGAGATCGGGGTGAGGTTTTTCATTTGCGATGTCCTGTGAGCACTATAATTGCATTGATTTTTCTTGTCTCTTCTTAAAAAAAAATCCTTGTTTATTTATATGTGGGAGGGGTGTGTGCTTGCCATGGTGGTGTGCGCATGGACAACTTGCTATAGTCAGCTCTTCCCTTCCACCATGTGGGTCCCAGGGATCAAACTCAGCGGTTTGGCAGCAAGCTCCCTTACCTGCTCTCCACAGATCACCCTCTCTTAATACTTCAGTAAAGATAACATTATGTCTATTTTACTCTAGACCAACGGTTCTCAACCTTCCTAATGCTTCAACCCTTTAATACAATTCCTCATGTTGTGGTGGTCTCCAATTGTAAAATTATTTTTGTTGCTACTTCATAACTGTAATTTTGCTACTGTTATGAATAGTAATGTCAATATCTGTGTTTCCTGATGGTCTTAAGTGACCCCTATGAAAGGACCATTCAACTCCCAAGAGGGTTGTGACCCATAGGTTGGGAACCACTGTTCTAGAGAGAACTGAGATGCAGAAAGAATGAGTAACTTGTCCAGGGACCCACAGAGTGGGGCAGTCTGCCCAAGGATGTCCAACTCTAACACTCAGGCTCCCAGTCATGGTGTGTGAATTTATCAAGCCGTTATATCAAAAGAAGAAAAAGTTGTGCTGGGGTGTAGCTCTGTTGGTAGGGGCTTGCCTAGCATCCCCAAAAACAGGGAATAGAAGGACTTTCAAGAGGCAAGCCATGAAGACAGGCATGAATGAAGGTGGCATTGAGTCCTACTTGTCTCCACACCTCTTCCTACTGTTCCCTCTACTCCTTAAGTGGCCTGAGTAGACCCTATCCACAGCCTCCTAGTCTCCGTCGTTTCCCAGGGCTGAAAAGGAAGAAGTGAGACCAGGCAGTCACACCCCGGGAGCTGTCCTGTATGATCACCTTGGGGTGTTCCATCCAACAGCACCAGCCACTTCCTACAGTGTACCCTACGGGTAGTGTTGTATTCCTTCTCCTGGTCTCTGGGGATCAGAGGACACGTGGGTGTCTAAACCAGAGCTACCGAGGAAAGGGCATGTCTGTGGGGACATTTTCTTGATTAACAATTGATGTGGGAGGGTCCAGGCCACTGTGGGTGGTGCCACCCCTGGTCAGGTGGTCCTGGGCTGTATAAGAAAAGATGCTGAGCAAGCCATGGGGAGCAAACCCTTAAGTGATCTCCAGGGTCTTTGCTTCAGTTCCTGCCCCCAGGATCCTGCCTTGAGTTCCCGCCCTGTCTTCCCTTGAAGAGGGACTGTAACCTGTAAGCCAAATAAGCAGTTTCCTAGCCCAAGTTGCTTTTGATCAGTGTTTTATCATGGCACCAGGAAATCAAATGAATACAGGATGTAACAATTCAACAGATCCTGCCCCATCATCCCTGATGGGATTTTATAAGGTACTGTGCCAGCCTGTTGGCCCTCATTATTACTAGTCCATGAGTAAAGA
The DNA here is from genome assembly GCA_902168405.1 of Peromyscus aztecus. Taxonomy (NCBI): domain Eukaryota; kingdom Metazoa; phylum Chordata; class Mammalia; order Rodentia; family Cricetidae; genus Peromyscus; species Peromyscus aztecus. The sequence goes on along the minus strand of CABHPQ010165260.1, from coordinate 14,778 downwards.
CGGGAATTTTTCCTCTTCCGTCTTACAATGTCTATTTACTATTTTCTTGGAAACTGCATATCGAATAGCTTGCTTCACACACTCTAAACATGGGTTTCTCAAACCAGTAATTGTCCCTGAGGGGCAGATGGGAAGTCAGTAGTTTATTCTACAATTCTTGACTTTGACATCCTTTTTTCATTTCCAGGAACAATCTGACTGAGAGAGCCTCAGATGGGCTGCAGCTGTTCCTGACCCGATGACTTCTGGCTTCACGGAAGGAGTTGTTTATCGCCCAAGAGTTATGAACATATCCTCGGCGGCTGGGAGATGCTTTAAACATCGTGCACAGTGTGAACGGCCACCCCGAGGATCTGTTGATAATTCTGAGCCAAGGTCAAACCAGGTTGTGTTTTGACCTCTTCCTTTTGAATATATATTTTAATGACTTGAAATGCCTTTTGGATTATCTACACAGCTCTGTTTTGATGGGGGGCGGGGGAAAAGAAACATCAGTAGCCTTCTTTTTGATGGAGCCACTACTTAAATGTCACAGAAAAGCAAGGGGGCATTGGATCCGATCCTCAGTAACTCTAAAAGGCAGCCTTAGGAATTGCTTCTATAAAACAGAGTGACTTGTTTGGGGGTGTATCCCTCCACCAGCCCTGGGAAGATCTTCTTCATATGTCCCTTCCATATGATTTTTGGTTTGTGGCAGCACCCCTCTCCCCTCTTCCTCTGGCTCTTGCTTTCTGTTCGGTGGCTCACATTTCCTGGTGATTTTGACTAGCCCTACTGCCCCACACTAGGTGGTAGTAACCTTTGTTTGCTATTGAAATCACTTGTTCAACACCAACTTTCCCCACCAGACTATCATTTTGACATGAGCAAGATGCATGCCTGTCTCTCTCCTGGGTATAAGCCCTGTGCCTAGCGCACGGCCTGCCATGGAATAGCCACCTGTCAAATGTTTATGGGATGAACATAGACAGACCTCCACTACTCTGTGAAATACACAAAGGCTGGTAAGGAGTAAGGAGAAATGCAGAAGGAAAGATGAACAGGCCAAAGGGGTAGGAAGCAAGCACCAGCTGGTTGAAAAGACAAAGGGGCTGGGTTCTCTCATCCTTGGAACAGGAGTGAGCAGGGCAGCAGGATACTGCTGGATTCTGGGCACTCCCATTCACCCAGCAACCTGACCCGACAGGCAGGGTCCCAAGGTTGGCTGGCTGTCCCTACTTTACAGATGTGAGGACTGAAGCTTGCTTGAGGTGTCCAAATGGCTGACATCCATAAAGTCCATATGCAGCTGTATGAAGTTTGCACCCAAGAGCATGGAGCATCCAAGCTGAAAGGCGTCACGGAACAGGCAAGGACAGACTGATCCAACCTCTGCCACTCACTCCCACAGGGACCAGCCTACCTGCCCCAAGATTGTGAATGAGCTTCTGTTCACAGCCAGGAAAACGGAGCGCCCAGATTGGAACTAGAGGCTAACAGGATCTAAGTGGGGAATCACCTCTGGCCTCACCTTGCCAGTGAGCTGGGGTAGCAGTCTGGGCTCAGAGGGAGGGCTATTCAATTTCCCTCCTATTCTCAAGCCTTCATCCATGCCTTCCCAGACTTGTAGAGACACCAGCCAGACTGGCTGGGGGCCCAGAGAGGAGGGCACCAGCTGGAGCCGCTTCGACAGCATAGCCAGAGTTGTGCGCAACAAGGTTGGGGGGGGGCTGTCTTTCTTCCCAGCTGTGCTGTTGCTAGGCCAGAGGCTTGCTGTCCCTGGAGGATCCTTCCCATTTGTAATCCAAGTCTCCATGAGCTACACCCAGACATCCCAGCCCAAGGAGAAGGAGGGTGCCATTGTGTGCCCCTGGTATAGAAGAGCTGTGTTTGCCCTGGCTTGTGTCTCTTGATATGGACCCTTCTGGCGACACTGGCCAAGGGACCTCCCATTCAAAGCCTTTGTTTCCACTCCCATCTGTCCATTATTCAGAACTTAACTCCTTATGCACAACTAAAGATGGCAACTAGAAATCAGAGCCTTGGAGAAGCGGCCACCCTCGGAGGGCTTTGCATCCTACGGAGCACCGGCCCCTGGGATCCCTGCCCTGAGTGGATGGGGTAGAATCTTCTCCCAGGCTTTAAATCAGCACTGTAGCCAACTGTGTTGACACAGGAGGAGTAACAAAGGCTCAGGGTAGCTAGAGAGAGCTGCCCTAGAGGGCTCCCACCTGGGGGTCTGGCTTTGGGGTCTGTCACAGATATGCTTGGGGCAGCGGCTTTCCCTGCAGCAGCAGAATGTGTGTCTTGCCTGTTTCACTGGCTATTGCTCTTCTTCCTCCGGCCCTTTGTCAACTGCAATGCAGCCACTGCTTCTGTCCCAGAGCAGACAGAGCAGTAAGACTGGAGAGCGTGAAAAGATCCGCACTTGTCAGAATGTCTTGACAGGGCACGTTCCACGTGGTGGCTAGAGGTTATGTAGCGGAAGTGACTTCCAGGAGGGGAAATCGGAATGCCCAGTCTGTGGCCGTGGGTCTTGTCTCTCAGACTCTCCAGTAGACACATCTTTGGCTGAAATCTCAGCTAAGCATGGAGGATGGGCTGCCTGCTTCTGGCTTTCTCTTTGCTGTCCAGGATCCTGGAGCAAAGGTCTGACTCAGTGAGAGAGCTCACATTTTCCAGACTTACTGCAGTAGGGTGAGGGAGGGTGAGGGAGAGCTGCATGGTTCACCCATGCAGAACAGAGAATCATTTGCTCCATTGGGCCTCCCATGAGAAGGCTAGGCTGTGATGACCAGCCCACTGGCTTCCCTGCGGGTCGGTGGTGCCACACCCTGTCTCTCTGAGAGGACTCCATGTCACTGCTCATCCCCCTCAGACCTCAGGCTCACTGAGATGAGAAGGGACACTGGGAAGGCAAGCCAGCCCTGCCACCATCCTTTTGGGGCTGGCAATTTCGGCACAGAGAGCCTAGGGGTCAGTGGGTTTGTCCTCAGAGTCTCACATCTTATGACCATCTGGTTAAACCAACTAGAAAGGATTGGGGCCTCAACCTGCCCTTGCCTTTACCTTTGGTATGTCAGTCCACAGTGACCCATTTCTAGACAGCCAGGAAAAGTCCATGCAATGGCATGGTCTTTATCTCTGAGGACTTCACAGCCTGGCCATGGGGTGGACTCCATGCACTCAAGAACTAAGACTTGAATCCAGAAACATGCAAGGAGATCTGAGCAGGGTACATACACTCCGATTCCAGCTATAGAACATTCTAGAGAAGGCAAGACCATGCAGACAGAAAACGGATCATTTTTTACCAGGGCACCGAGCCAGGGAGAGAAGGATGATTGGGTGCGGTAAAGGGGGGTTTTAGGGCCGTGAAATGGCAGACAGGACATTAGACGTTTGTCCAGACACACCACATGTATACCATCAACAGCAACCCTAATGCAGACTGTGGCTTTGTCTAATGTAACACACCGCCCTAGTCCTCTTGCCCCATACCACACTAATCAAGACACTCCCGGCAGGAGCAAGTGAGGTGGGAATGAGGAGGTGCATGGGAACTCTCTGTACTTTCAAGTCATTTTCCCCCCTGCAAACTGCTTAAAATCATAGTCTGTTCATTGAAAGAAAAAAGCAAGGTGGAGAAAGAAAGGGAGGATGGATTCACCATGGGAAGGCTAAGCAGGGAGGGTGGGAATGAGAAGAAAAGTTGGAAACCAACTCTAAGAGGAGCAGGGCTCTTAAAGATGTTCCTCCCACACAGAACCCAAACTCGCATCTGTTTGGACCTGAAAAAGACCTTGTAGGTCAGAGCCCCTCGTAACAGCAAAATGAGAGGGACGGGAAGAAAGTGTGGGGGTACAGTTTAGGGAGTGGAGCCCGTGGCACAGAAGGCACAAACCACAAGTGCAATTAGTCAAAAAAGAACTTGAAATTAAAAAACGATTTCAAGCCGAGGAGGGGAGTATATAAGTTACCGCGTCCCCGAGACATTTATGAATAATACAAATGCCGTGAGGTGCTGGAGCCGGGGAGCACAGTTAATTAATATGTACAGGAGCAGAGATGCTCTCGAAAAACAATGGCGCTGCTTCCCTCTTGCTGGAAGTAAAAATATTTCCAGAAAGACGGACACGTTTATTATTTCCTCGCATAATTACCTTATTGTGGAACGGTTGTAATGGAACACATTAGAGACATTAGAGGCACTGAGCACCTGCCTGCCTACCCTTAATGTGCTTTGGTTCCATGGTGCTGGGCTCGGCAGGTAGGCAGAGGCTGGCGGGGGGCCTGGGGAGACAGCCTTGCCCTTCCCTCTTGCCCTCTGCTTCCCCCTGAAGCCAACCCACTCTTCTCAGTCCCCCTCCTTCCACAGCTCACTGCCACCCACTTACACGCATCTCGGGGAGCAGGTGACAGCTTGAAGAGCGGGTGCTGTAGAAGGCTGGACCGAGAGGAAATGACTGTAGAAGTGAGAGAAGTGGAAGTTGTCCCCAGCTGGAGGAAGAAGGGTGGGAAGTTGGGAGAGATATGGCTTCAGTAGCCACCCCCAAAGCAGGACAGCCGGGTGGGGGAGCTGTCTGCCTTTCTGCTGCTCTGGGAACTGGGGAGTGTTCTAGTTTCATTTCCGTTGTTGTGACAAATATCCTGGCAAGAGGCAGCTTAGGGGTTATTTGGCTTACAAGTCCAGGCTACAACAATTCCACATTAAGGTCCATCATAGCAGGGTAGTCACCTGGAAGGAGTTTGCAACACTGGTCACATTGTATCCACAGTCAAGAGCAAAGAAAGAATACAGGCATCTTTGTTGGCTCAGCCAGCTTTCCTCACACTTGCACAGTGCAAGATTCAGCCTAGGGAATGGCACTGCCCACAGTGGATTGGATCAATTAACAACCAAGACAACCACCCCCATAGACATGCCCACAGGCCAACCTGATCCAGAAAATTTCTCAGTTGAGACTCTCTTCCCAGGTGATTCTAGGTTGCAGCAAAATGACAGTTTAAACTATCATAGACAAAAAGGAGAGGGAGAATTCTCGTCTGAGTGACTGGGCCCCAGTATACTCCTTATTCTCACCCAAAACCAAAAATCCCTTTGTTACTATGAGTGTCTTTACCGACAAAATGGCACCCAACGTTAGTTTTGGGTGTCAATGTAATGGGACTGAGGGTTGCCTATGGAATTGGTAAGCAGGTGTGCGGGAAGACTCGCTTCTCTCATTGCTATGACAAAAGTAACTTAAGGAAGGTTTTTGGGGGCTCACAGTTTGAGGCTATAGTCCATCATGGAGGTGCCTGGTCACATTGTATCCACCATAGAGATCAACGCAGCTGCTCAGCTCAATTCCTCTCCTTACTTAGTTCTAGCCCCCAGCCTATGGGATGGTGCTGCCCACAGTAAGGGTGCACATTCTCACAATTGATCCAGTCCTTTGTAGACATGCCAGAGGTTTGTCTCTCACTCGATTCTAGATCCTATCAAGTTGACAACATGAACCATCACAAGATGTTTTCACAGATCAGTGCCTAGAGCAGCACAGTGAGCAGAGAGAACCTGTTCTGAATGAGAGCAGGTACTGGCCAACCAGCTGTGGGCACAGATGGACCCGGAAGTGAACAAAGGCAATCTCTCCTCCCCCCGCATCTGGCCACATGATCTGTCCTTCTCAAGGGCACTCCTAACATGATTCTAACTCACTCCTATCGTGATCTTCTCAGCCATGATACAACGTAGGCAGCAGCAGCAGAGGGGTAGGGGGTTCACCAGAGCCTGCACCAATAGGGATACCCAATCTTAACTTTTCAGCCTCCAAAACTGTGGTTTATATTAACTTCCCTTCTCTCCACTCTACTCAGCCTTAAGTATTCGGTCATAGCAACAGAAAGCAAATTAAAAGTATTGCCAGCACAGGGCACATTCTGGTCACCTCAGACAAGAGATATACCTAGTTGCGGGCATCTGAAGGTGGTGAGCTGAAGAGGGGTTGGACAGAGAGAAGAAATGGTATGTGTGTGGGAGTGGGGGTGGGGTGGGACAGCCAGAGGTAGGCAAGATGCCAAGGACAGAGCATTCAGGTAGGCGCATCACTCATTGCCAATATCAGGTTTCCAATGTGTGCAATCATTAAAAGGAGAAAGGGAGGCAAGGGGAGAAGTCAGTAGCTCTTTTCCTGGGAAAGAGTAAATCAGGTATCTCCCACTGGGGTAGGTAGTCCTCTGTAAAGGAAAGGGGTGGGATGCGGTGAACTAGGTATATCTCTTGTCCAGGAGGCCCTGTGTACCACTGCAGTTTGAAGGTGAGATGTGCTCCCCAGGACCATGTGTTTCCCCAGGGCCGTGTGTTTCCCCAGGGCTGTGTGTTCCCCAGGGCCGTGTACTCCT
>CABHPQ010165259.1:6053-18313 GCA_902168405.1 Peromyscus aztecus | reverse complement strand
AAAAAAAAAAAAAAAAAAAAAAAAAAAAAAAAAACCTAAAACCAAAGCAAACAATTTTAACTTTGTTAAAATATCAATAACTCAAGCCTGAATGTATTTGTCTTGGTCACTGCGCTATTGCTGTGAAGGGACACCGTGACCAAGGCAACTTATAGAAGAAAATATTTGATTGGGGGCTCACTTACAAAGGGTTAATCCATTATCATCATAGTGGGGAGTGTGGCAGCAGGCAGGCATGGTGTTGGCAAAGAAGTTGAGCTACTGCTTATTCCAAAGGCAGTAGGCAGAGAGAAAGACATTGTACCTGGCATGAGATTTTGGCACCTCAAGACCCAGCCCCAGTGACACACCTTCTCCAATAAGGCCACACCTTCTAATCTTTCCCAAACAGTTCACCAACTAGAGATCAAGCATTCAACCATATGAGCCTATGGGGGCCTTCTCATTCAAACCACTGCAGTTGTGACCTGGATAGGGCCTCATTGCTTTCCACAGGCAATGTCTGAGACTCTCAAGACTGTTTACAGTAAAGAGCCTGTCTTCCTGTGTCTACGGGCTAGACTTTCACATTTTGGGTTGTAGTACTGTCACTGTCCCTTGGGAATCACTCAGTGATAAGAGAGTAACTTTGAACTCCACCAAGATCCTATATATGGCCCACGATTGATGATGTACTCTTTTAATCCCAGCATTTAGGAGCAAATGCACACAGATCTCTATGAATTTGAGATCAATCTGTTCTACATAGTTAGTTCCAGGTGAGCCAGGGCTACACAGAAAAACCTGCTTTAAAAATAATCTTGGGGCTGGAGAGATAGCTCAGTGGTTAAGAGCACTGACTGCTCTTCCAAAGGATCGGGTTCAATTCCCAGCACCCACATGGCAGCTCACAACTGTCTGTAACTCCAAGATCTGACACCTTACACAGACATACATGCAGGCAAAACACCAATGCACATAAAAGCAAATAAATTATTAAAAAAAAATCTTGCTGGGCAGTGGTGGCACACCCCTTTAATACCAGGACTCCAGCACCAGACTGGCACTGCTGAGACATCCTGCCTCATGGACTGAAAAGGCACCAAGTTCTTGGTTTTTCCTTTAGGAGTCAGCCACTGTTGACTCCGAGGACCACAGCCTGTAACCCCCTTCTAATATACATAGTCATCCTAAAGCTTTTGTTTCCTTTAGAGAACCCCGACCAACACACCAGCTTTTATGTGGGAATCCAAACTCCAGTCCTCACACATGCACGACAAATGCTTTATCCACTGAACCATCTTTCCAGCTTTAGAATAACCATTATTATTATTATTATTATTATTATTATTTATAGGTTTTTCAAGACAGGGTTTACTTGTGTAGCCTTGGTTGTCCTGGAACTTGCTCTGTAGACCAGACTGGCCTTGAAGTCACAGAGATCCGCCTGCCTCTGCCTCCCAAGTGCTGGGATTAAAGGCGTGCACCACCACTACCCAGCCTCTGGCTAGCTCTTTTAAATTAACCTGTTTCTCTTTAGCTACCTTTTTTTGCCTCGGGGCTTTTTAACCTTCCTTCCTTCCTTCTTTCCTTCCTTCCTTCCTTCCTTCCTTCCTTCCTTCCTTCCTTCCTTCTTCCCTCCCTCCCTCCCTCCCTCCCTCCATCCCTTCCTTTCTTTCTTTCACTGCTTCTCGTGGGTGGTGGCTGCCTGGTTTCTGGCCCTGGGTGTGTCCCTTTCTTTCTCCCTCATTCCCCTCTCCTTCTTTCTCTTCTCTTCTTTCTCTGCTTATTCTCTTTGCCCACCAGCCCTGCCTGTCCCTCCTCTGCCTAGCTACTGGCTCTTTAGCTTTTTTTTTTTTTTTTCTTGAGACGGGGTTTCTCTGGGTAGCTTTGCGCCATTCCTGGAACTCACTCTGTAGCCCAGGCTGGCCTTGAACTCACAGAGATCTGCCTGGCTCTGCCTCCTGAGTGCTGGGATTAAAGGCGTGTGCCACCACCGCCCAGCCTCAGCTTTTTATTAGACCAATCAGGTGCCTTAGGCAGGCAAAGTGAAACAGTATCACATCTTTACATAATTGAACAAATGCAGCAGAAACAAATGTAACACACCTTTTCACAGTTAAACTAATATCTGCAGCATAAACAAATGTAACACATCTTTGCCTAGTTAAAATAATATTCCACAACGTGTGTGTGTGTGTGTGTGTGTGTGTGTGTATACATGTGTGCACATGTGTATGTATGTTTGTGAAGGCATGAATGTGTTTGTGGAACCAGAGGACAACTTCGTTCTTCCTCAGGAACACTGCTACCTTAATTTCTGAGATAGGCCTGGACTGGTCTGGAGTTCACCAAGTATGCTTGGCTGGCTGGCTAGGGAGGCACAAAGACCTGCCTGTCTCTGCCTCCCCACTGTTGAGATTGCACGAGGGTAGACTCTGGGTATCTACTCAGGTCCTTGAGTTTGCAAGGCAAGCCCTGTATCAGCTGAGCCCCCTCCCCTAAGCCCTGTCCTATTTATATGATACTTGGTATCACTATGTTGCTCAAACTGGTCTGAAGTTCTTGGGCTCAAGGGGGCCCTGGACCTCAGCTCAGCTTCCTCAGTAGCTGGGATTGCAGCAGGTGCCTATGCCTGGCTTAGAATGGATTTATTTGTTTGTTTGTTTTGAGGGTGAGGCCGGTAGAGCTCACTATCTAGCCTACTGTGCTGGTTAGTTGTTGTTTGTTTGTTTTTGCCAATTTGACACATGCTAGGGTCATCGGTGAAGAATGAACTTCAAACGAGACAATACCTCCATCAGATTGGCTTCTAGGCGACTCTGCGAGGGCATTTTGTTGATTAATGATTGGTGTGGGAGGTTGTGCATTATATAAAAAATATGCATTGCATTAAAACCCAAGTGAGCAAGCCATCGAGAGCAAGCTGGTCAGCACCCCCATCTCCTCTGCTTCAGCTCCTGCCTCCAGGTTCCTGCCTGAGTTCCTCCATGATGGACTGTGACCTGGAAGTGCAAATAACTGTCCTTCCCCGGTTTGCTTTTGGTCCTGGTGTTTATCATAGTAGTAGAAAGCAAACCAGAACACCAAGGCTAGCTAGGAATCAGGGTCCCGCAGGCCTGATGGTAGAAAGTATTTTTGAGGGGAGGGGGAGGGTTAGCTCAGTGGTTAACAGCACTTGTTGCTCTTGCAGAGGCCCCAGGTTCAGATCCACAAGTCAGCTCACAAGAATTCATAGCTGGGGATCTGATACCCTCTTTGGGCCTTCTCTAGCACTGTGTGCACATGATGCACACACATACATGTAGGCGGCACATCCATACAGGTAGCATACAAATGAGCAAATCAAGCCGCAGTGGTGGTAGCTGCTACGGCACTGACGGGCCAAGGGATCAAAAATCGCCTGTATCCTCCCTTAGGGGATCTTAGGAGCCATGGCTGACAAACCTCCCAGAACAGAACCAGCACAGAAGAGCCGCTCACCCCAGTGCAAGCAGGAGCCTGAGCCCCTCTCCATTGAGATGGAATACATCCCAGAAAGAGGGTCACGAACCCCGTGAAGGCTGTGGGACTAGCCTGGGCCATCGGCTTCCCCTGTGGTATCCTTCTTCGTCCTTACCAAGCAGGAAGTGGACAAGGACCGTCTGAAGTAGATGAAGGCTCAGCAGAACACGTGGGCGTTCAACCCGGGTGAATATGAGAGTCAGGGGTTCAGGGCCTCCTCCCAACAGCCCGGTTCCCTGCAGTTGGGTTCGGAGTACAGACTGGAGGAACACGGCAGCCTTGGGGAGGCAAGAACAGAAGTCCCGTGTAGCCAATTGTGGTCATTACCACTGAAGTCCACCAGAGGGCGTATGGTGTCCAAGCGGCTGCCAGCACTGGCCTCTTCCACACAGAACAAGCCAAAGGTGCGGATGGGGTGATGGGTGGGTGGGTGGGTAGGGGGAGAAGAAAGAGGAGGGGAGAGGAGGGGGAGAGGGAGAAAACCAAGCATAATTTTTCTTTTTCTTTTTTTGAAACAGAGTTTCACTATGTAGCCCAGGCTGACCTCAGACTGACCTCAGGCTGACCTCAGGTCCGTAGAGATCCACCTGCCTCTGCCTCCAGAGCGCTGGGATTAAAGGCCTTTATCACCAAGACTGCCAAATAGAAATATTTAAAAAGAAAGAAAAGAATGGTTTTGGACTTAGGAAACAGGTTGCAAAAATTGTTTGACACATTATGTGTCCTTTTTAAACCAAGAAACACACAGGATGAATTTGCTGCTAATATATGATGTTTTGACATTGTTTTCAGGCAAAAGCACATTGCTTATCAAATCCAACACAGTCTGAAAGGAATGGAATTGAGGGCACACTGGGCTGGGCCCAGAGCTTGTCTCTGCAGGAGAGAGGTGGAGTGGAGGAAGGAGCGGTGGGCAAAGGAGGAGCTGGACATCACTGCGCATGAACTGTTGGAGCGGCCGCCTTGGAAGAAGAAAATGGTGCCTCTGCTCATTTCTGGTGCTGTTGCTGAGGGTGGCTCCTGGGGAGAAAAGATGGAGGCAGGGGTTTTCCCTGCACGAGGCTTTCCCTGCAGATAACTGTGGGTAACTGCAGTGAAAAGGGAACTGAGATCTGTAGATAGATTTTCCTTTGAGCAACCAGCTCACAAAAAATTATTATGAAAGCTGGGCCTTAGCTTAGGCTTGTTCCTAACTAGTTCTTATAACTTAAATTAACCCATATCTTTTCATCAACGTTCTTTTATGTGGCTTGGTTACTTTTACTCTGTATTGCCCATCCTGCTTCCTCAACATCCGGTTGCAGACTCTGTCTTCTTCTTCCCAGGTTCTCTCTCTGCCCGGAAGTCCCACCTATCTCTCCTGCCTAGCTTTTGGCCATTTAGCTTTTTATTATACCAATCACAGCAATATATCTTCACAGTGTACAAATATACCACAACATTTCCCCATTTTTGTCTAAATAAAAACAGAAAGTTTTAACTCCAACGCAGTAAAACTATATACAATAAGAACAAATTATTGGGGTTGGGGATTTAGCTCAGTGGTAGAGCCCTGGGTTTGGACCTCAGCTCTGAAAAAAAAAAGACAAAAACCCCCCCCCAAATTATCAAGTAAGAAATGCATTCACAATATCCAGTCCATTAGTATTTTGCAAATTCAGAGAAAATACTCCATTTACCTATTCTATCTTAGTGAGTCCAAAGTTTTGTATCTGATTTACTTTCTTTTTTTTTTTAGATTTTTTTTTAAAGGCATGCACCACCACAGCCTGGTTGTCAGTATATTTTTAAGATTCATTTTTTTATTATGTATGCAGTGTTTTACCTGCATGTATACCTGCATGCCAGCAGAGGGCGCCAGATCTCATTACAGATGGTTGTGAGGAACCATGTGGTTGCTGGGAATTGAACTCAGGACCTTTGGAAGAGCAGCCAGTGCTCTTAACCTCTGAGCCATCTCTCCAGTCTTTTTTTTAGATTTTTAAAAAAGATTTATTTATTTATTATGTATACAGTGTTCCATCTGCATGTATGTCTGCACACTAGAAGATGGCACCAGATCTCATTATAGATGGTTGTGAGCCACCACGTGGTTGCTGGGCATTGAACTCAGGACCTCTGGAAGAACAGCCAGTGCTCTTAACCCCTGAGCCATCTCTCCAGCCCCCTGATTTACTTTCTATCAAAACTACAGAAAACTGTAACTATTACTATCTAAACTTCAACCCCATCAGAGATCCAAGAAGGATAGAATATTACCTGATTAAATAGGAAGTACAGAGCAAGCAACTTCCAAAACTATAGTAATGACAGAAACAGCTGGCTGCCTGGACAGTCGTCCCAAGGTTCCTTTGCAATGTTGGCGCATCCATCTTCAGCCTACAGGTCTAAAATATCTGACAGACTTTTCTGTGAAGCAGGAATTTTGAAGGACTGTCCTACTTTGTCTTGACAAAGTTCGGCAGTCACCTTCTTTTGTGTCCTGCTTGTCCAGGTTGGACAGCACACTGTCAGCAGTCGAGGCAAGGGAAGATCTTTGCCCAAATAGCTAACTTTGCCACAATAAAAGAAAACTCTATATGGAGGTTCTTTGATGCCCATCATCCTTTTTTGAAGTAGATTGGTGCTGCCAGGAGCATTCTCACGGTCATGAAAAGCCTTATGTTATTAAAACGTCTTAAATGCCATATTCTGTAGGTCTCTGAAGTATTTGAAGAGGATTTATCTAAAATATATCTCTGTATGACCTTGAAAACATACCTAACATGGCTATAAGTTTGATTGTTATAGATGATTAACTACTAACCTGCATTTCTTTATTATCCTAAATAGCTTTCAAAGACTAGAAATTTACATTATATTGTTAAATGAGCTGCATAGGTACAATACCTTGAACAAGAATAGAAACATATATACAGTACAACAAAAATAACCTTAAATTTGTATCAATATATAAAAATCCATGCCAATGTAAATTATTTGAGACTAGTAGTTGTTTTTTAGTTCAAAAGTAGACTCAACAATCCACCCTTTTATCCAATAATTTTTATACTATATTCCCCTTTTTCCCTTCAGAAAGAGATTCCTGAATATAATCTCCTCTGTTCAGCTTTTTTCCTGACCATGGTCAATAATAACTTGTAACCAACCCCCTAAATGATGATAAAAATCTATAATCTATTGAATGACCAAACACCACCCATCCCATATCTTGAGAATGTGGGTGTCGTGTACTTTAATCTGCTTCCTGTTGTCTGGGAGTGATGGTATCTTTGAGGGACCTTAAGAAAATTGGAATAATGGTCAAGTCCTGGGAGAGCTATCTGTATATATTTTGTGTTTAGTCTCTGTGTGATGGGAAAGTGTGGAGCTTATCTGAAGTCCTGGCTGGATAGTCTGTGAGGTTGGATCATCTCAGCTAGTAACTTTGAAGCTGTTCTGGATGCAGAACTCTGAGGAAACTGCAACAGAGGCGCTCTGAGAGGCTGGATCACCTGGGCTACTTGTCTTTATTGATGTCTGGTTCTTTTGTTCTGAAAACACATAAACTTTTAAAGGTAATGTATATATCTGCATTAACACAAGTATGGAATGTGTGGTGTGCACAAGTCAGTTAAAGATCATTTTTTGTTCTATGTTTGAGCAGGTAAAAGGCATCTGTTAACTTTAAAGTCTATTTGGACTGTATAACCAAACCTCTATCCATGCTATATGAAAGAATGGCATGTAATAACAAGTCATGAGGACTCTGTAGCCAACACGATTTATCATGTCTCATCCAGTCTCAGAGCTGTTCCCATAGTAGAGGGCTCAGCATATACGTCACCTGTCCTGTAGTCTTTCTTGGTTTTTTTCTTCATGTCTGTAGCCAAGATCCTCAGAAAGTCTTCCCTGAATCAAGTCTGATGTTCATTAATTTTGGAGAGAACCATAACTTTTTGTTTCCTCTGGAAACAAAGGCATAGCATCTCCCCCAATGCAACATATTTTTATATTTCCATTTTGAAGTTAAGATATTTTTAAAATATATGGGTTGGTTTAATTTAGCAGTTTCCATAACTCAATGTTTCTCAGCAGCTATTGTTTTTGTATATTAGCACTTAAAAATTCAAAGTTAACAAAGCACCATACAGGATCCAAACTCCCTATGTATTTCCCATCTTTACATGGCTTTTTGTTATATTATTTTATTCTCTCTTTAAAAACTTCACTATTATTATTATTATTATTATTAGTAGTAGTAGTAGTAGTATTTGGAGCTGATGATTGAACCCAGGACCTTGCACTTGCTAGGCAAGCGCTCTACTACTGAGCTAAATCCCCAACCCCCACCATTATTTTTAAACTATTTATTTTTTTATGATTATCTATACTCAGTTTCTTTTCTTTCTTTAGCATCAAGCACATTTTTAAAGGTACAGATTGTGCCTTTCAGGGTTTTCTGTGTCTGGACCTGGCTTGGCTGTGCACTTGCAGCATTCTCTGACCATGTGAGACAAATCTTAAACTGCCATGTCAGCCACCGCATGGCTCAGATTAGCGCATGGCACTGGCCCATAGCTCTAGCTCTGGCAGCTGGTTCCTAACTGCAGGCAGAAGCCAGTAGCTGCACCTCTGTATGCGGCTGAGCACCAGTCCACCTTAGAGACTGCAGGACTAGGAAGCTACGTCTGGCTCCTTTGTCAGAACTTTTCTTAGCTTTCTCAGGCCCTATGTTTGGATATTTGAGCCCCACGTTGGGTGCCATATGTAGACAGATTTTTTTTCTTTGGGCTACCACCTCCAAAAAAATGACAGGGAGACTTATTATTAATTATGAAAGCTCATAAGCCTAAGCCTTAGCTTAGGCTTGTTCCTAACTAGTTCTTTTTTTAAAATTTTTTATTTTTTGAGACAGGGTTTCTTTGTGTAGCTTTGGAACCTGCCTGGAACTCACTCTGTAGACCAGGCTGGCTTCAAACTCACAGATATTCCCCTCTGCCTCCTCAGTGCTAGGATTAAAGGTGTGTGCCACCACTGCCCAGCCCTAACTAGTTCTTATAACTTAAGTTAACCTATATCTTTTAATCTACATTCTTTTATGTGGCCCAGCTATCTTTACTCTGAACTGCCCATCCTACTTCTTCAAGGTCTGGCTGGGTGCTCTGCCTTCTTCCCAGGTTTTCTCTCTTGCTGGAAGTCCTGCTTATCTCTCCTGCCTAGCTATTGGCCATTTAGCTTTTTATTACACCAATCACAGCAATACATCTTCCCAGTGTACAAATATCCCACAAAAGAGATCAAGGGCTTGGAGGGTGGGATGAAGTGAGGGATCTGGTGACTGGACCCCAGAACACATTGATGGCCTGTTGGAGTGTAGGAGAAAGTGTTGGTGAGCCTGGCATCTGGCACAGACAGACTGAGTCGCTGTTTATGGACAGATGGGCAAAGCTATGTCGGTTTGGGAAGGGTCTAGATATAGGCAGTGGGTAGAGCTGGGTGGGGGTTGGATGGGGAGGGGAATACAGAGTCTCAGATGGCCTGGAGGTGTCGTGTCTTGGCCCGATGTCAGCTCTAAGGTCCTCTCCTGAGAGCCTCCCTCTTCCCACAGCCCACTGTCAAAGCCCGTGCATCTTACAGCACCACAGGCCTCAGGAGGGCAAGAGCCTGCCGCTGCCGCACTGCCCCTCACTGCACACTGAGCACACCCTGGCCCTGGCTACCCCAGTTCTGGTCTCTGC
Organism: Peromyscus aztecus; assembly: GCA_902168405.1. NCBI lineage: Eukaryota > Metazoa > Chordata > Mammalia > Rodentia > Cricetidae > Peromyscus > Peromyscus aztecus. The sequence continues at coordinate 9,110 of CABHPQ010165259.1, read as the reverse complement.
ACCCCACTTTTTGCTCCTCAGATTCCTCAATTTTCTCACCAGCAAAGAAAATCCACACTAGCAGCTGACATGGCCTCAGAAGATGGGTTCAGAGAGGAAAGGAGTGGGCACACCAGAACCCCACAGGGACCCCCTGTCCCCTCCTGAGGCTGCAGGGCAGTGGGTATGGGAAATCCTGGTGTCCCATGACTTTTCCTGGGGAGTCTGTCCACTCCAGACAGAGAGGACAATGATAAATGATTCCCCCAAGTGAAGATCCCTTCGTTTTCTTTTGTTTTTCTTCTCTCTGTGTCTCTGTGTTTCTGTCTCTGTCTCTGTCTCTGTCTCTGTCTCTCTCTCTCTCTCTCTCTCTCTCTCTGTGTGTGTGTGTGTGTGTGTGTGTGTGTTGGACCAGGGTTTCTGTGTGTAGCTCTGCCTGTCCTGGAACTCACTCTGTAGACCAGGCTGGCCTCGAACTCACAGAGATCCACCTGGCTCTGCCTCCCAAGTGCTGGGATTAAAGACGTGTGCCACCACCACCCAACAATTTTTTTTAATGCACATGTCCTTTTTTATTCAGAAGTAATTGACCAACACAAAACAGAATTCAGGTTTTTCTATGTGTGTGCTTTTCTTGGGGGGGGGGGGTGTTATGGTTTGGTGTTTTTTGTCTTTTGGGTTTTTGTTTTGTTCTTTTTTATTTTTCCTGAGAGAAATAACATGAAATCAGATGGGTAGGGAGGTGGGGTGGATCTGTGAGGACTTGAAGCAGGAGAAGGAATATGATTAAAATATAGTATATGAGAAATTAAGCCAGACAGTGGTGACGCACGCCTTTAATCCCAGCACTCGGCAGGCAGAGGCAGGCAGATCTCTGAGTCTGAGGCCAGCCTGGGCTACAGAGCGAGTTCCAGGACAGCCAGGGTTCCATAGAGAAACCCTGTCTCGAAACAAACAAACAAATGGAAACACTTAAACAAATTTGAATATCATTACATCATTTTCCTGTTCCCGTTCCTCCTTCGAACACTTCCATGCATCCCCTTCTTGCTTTCATATTCATAGCCCCTATTTCTTCAACTGTTGTTACATATATGTACATGCATACTACATATATGTGTGTATGTATATTCCTAAGTATTTACCAAGTTGGTATATTCCTAAGTATTTACCAAGTTGAATTGGGGTTGCCTTCAGGAGTGCAGGCATTTTGGGGCAGCTGCATCACCTCCCCTGAGCAATTGCTGACTGATGGATCACCCATCCCCAGAGAGGGGCGGAGCCTCCTGCTGCAGCCTGTGAGCGCTCTCCTTCATCCCTTCTGAGCGACTGTTGTGGACCTAAGCTTGTGAGATCTTTTCCAGACAACCATGGGTTATTTATTTGTTTTGGGGGTACAGGGGAACACGCAGTGATGGCGCAGCTGTGGCAGCCAGAAGACAGCTTGAGGGAATCGGTTTTCTCGTTCCACTGTGTGAGTCTGGGGGATTAAACTCGGGTTTGATGGCAAGGGTCTTTACTGAGCCATCCCGCTGGCTTGACCACAGTTCTTTGATTTCAAGATGGTAACAGCCATGCCATGCCCGGACGACAAGAATTTCATGTTGCCTGAGAAGAAAGATGTGGAGGGCCAGCAAGATGGCTCAGTGTGTAAAAGATGTTTTCTGTTAATCCTGATGACCTGAGTTCAATTTCTGGGCCCCTGGTGAATGGAATAAACAACTCCTGGCAGGGCGGTGGTAGTGAATGCCCTTAATCCCAGCAGAGCCAAGCGGATCAATGTGAGTTCGAGGCCAGCCTGGGCTACAGAGTGAGTTCCAGGAAAGGCGCAAAGCTACACAGAGAAACCCTGTCTCGAAAAAACCAAAATCCTGAAGGTTTGTCTCTGACCTACACACACAGTGGCACATGTGTCTACACACATACATACAAATATACACACACATTTATGTATGTATGTGAAAATATTTAATGTATATATAGTAAATTAAATTTAAAGGATGTGGAGACATAGAGCATGGGACAAGGGTGCCTCTTACACCCATCCTGGCTAGGGTAATCTTCCTCAGAAACGATGTTGGGAAGCTTGGGAGTCATCAGGTTCCCAGGCTAGTCCATCTTGAAGCTGAGATGAGCCTGGGCCAGGGTAAATGAGAAGCAAGCACATAGTTAGTGCTGGACCTGTTTCTGCTCATGTGGATTCAGGTCAGATGGAGACGACGGTGCCCTTTATAACATGAAGGCCAGGTCCCACCCTGCCCATGGCTTGCCCACTTCCTCTCCCCTGACACTATGACAGATAACACCAGGTATCGCTGAGTAAGACATGAGCCCAGATGCCCCAGCACCTGCCCCTCACGCTGTCCACACTTCTGCAGCCTCCCGTAGCTGAGCATCGTGGTAGATAGCTCATGACTGTTGGTACCTGGATGTCAACTCAGGGTCCTAAGACTTCCTGGAGGAGGCGGCACCTCATACAGACACACATATGAGAAGACAGGGGTGAAATCACCACAGCAAGAGGCACAGGAGAGCTGCCTGTCCTTAGGGCCACGTCCCAACTTCTTCATGTTACCAGCTTTCCGCCCAGCCTCACTTCACGAGTCCCCCGCTTCCTTTTACTTTTTTATTTTTTTGAGACAGGGTCTCACTGTGTATGTAGTCTTGGGTAGCCAGAACTTGCTAGTATACCAGGCTGCCCTTGAATTCACAGATACCTATCCGTCTACCTCAGCCTCCTGAGTGTTGGGATCAAAGATGTGCACCATCATGTCTGGCTGGGTTTTGGGTATTTACCCTCACCTGACTCACCATTGCTTGCTTGTTTTGATTTACTTCATGTTTAATTGACATATAATCATTGCACATATTTGTGTGGTACAGTGAACTAGGTCATATAGCGGTGTGTTATTTAGCAGTGATCAAATTAAGATAATTAACAGGTTCAGCACTTCAAATAGTCATTTCTTTGTTGTAATATCATGCAAATGCCCTTCTGTAACTAGCTTTCTTTTCTTTCTTTTTATTTACTTTTTTTTTTTTTTTAAGATAAGGTCTCTCTATGTATCCCTGGCTGTC